>CAKALU010004559.1:16330-49903 GCA_916700995.1 Hozukius guyotensis | reverse complement strand
CGCAAGTGATCCAGGTAAACACCTCGCACCACAGCAACCCCCAAATATTTCACAACATCTGAAAAGGCCAAACAGGACAGGAGTCAACTGCTTGCTTTTAATGCCAAGGATGATCTGATGAAATGATCTGATCCCATTTCATTTGAATTAGGCCAGGGGT
Organism: Hozukius guyotensis; assembly: GCA_916700995.1. Taxonomy (NCBI): domain Eukaryota; kingdom Metazoa; phylum Chordata; class Actinopteri; order Perciformes; family Sebastidae; genus Hozukius; species Hozukius guyotensis. Next base: position 49,743 of record CAKALU010004559.1, on the reverse strand, counting down.
TAGCAACCTTTACTATCAAAAGAGACATTTTAGGCAAAAATAATAAAAAGAAATCTGTCTGGAGCCGCAAAACATTTGATCATTGTGATGAAGGTAACACAGTTTATAGTCTAAGTATATAGTATATAAGTCTAATGCAGTGAGGGCCAAAGAGCAAATGTACTACAGAGTATTAGGGCCACATTGAGGGAAAAAACATCTGAGATTTACAGAATAAAGTCGTAATATTACGAGAAAAAAGTCAGAATGTTACGAGAATAAAGTCATAACTTTACGAAAAAAAAAGTCGTTATATTACGAGAATAAAGTCATAACTTTACAAGAAAAAAAGTTGTAATATTATGAGAATAAAGTCATAACTTTACAAGAAAAAAGTCGTAATATCACGAGAATAAAGTCATAATATTAAGAGAATAAAGTCAGAAGTTTACGAGAATAAAGTCAGAAGTTTACGAGAAAAAAGTCGTAATATTACGAGAATAAAGTCATAACTTTACGAAAAAAGTCATAATATTATGAGAATAAAGTCATAACTTTACGAGAAAAAAAGTCACATGAAAAAAAAGTCGTAATATTACAAGAATAAAGTCATAACTTTACGAGAAAAAAAAGTCGTAATATTACGAGAATAAAGTCATAACTTTACGAGAAAAAAGTTGTAATATCAGGAGAATAAAGTCATAATATTAAGAGAATAAAGTCAGAAGTTTACGGGAATAAAGTCAGAAGTTTACGAGAATAAAGTCGTAATATTACGAGAATAAAGTCATAACTTTACGAAAAAAAAGTCGTAATATTACGAGAATAAAGTCATAACTTTACGAGAAAAAAAAGTCTTAATATTATGAGAATAAAGTCATAACTTTACGAGAAAAAAGTCGTAATTTTACGAGAATAAAGTCCTAACTAAAAAAGAAAATAACACGTAAAATTACTACTTTATATTATGACTTTATTCTCGTAATATTATGACTTTATTCTCGAAATCTCAGATTTATTTTTTTCCCTCAATGTGGCCCTAATACTCCGTCGTACCTTTAGACCTACAACAATGATAAATAAAAATGAAATCGAAACAAAAAAAACAGTTATTCATTTCCACTAATTTTTTTTATAAATCCACAGGGAGCCACTGGAGAGGAGCTAAAGAGACGCATGTGGCTCCAGAGCTGCAGGTTGCAGACCCCTGAATTAGGCAGTGCTCGTACTGAACATGTTTAAGTGACAATTACATGCCTACTTTACATCTACTCAGTTTCAGGTGGCTTTAAAAGGTAATTTAGAGACAATACAGTTTTAGAATAGTTCTACATTTCCAGACAGCAGCTAGTTAGCTTAAATAGCTAAGCATAAAGACTGGAAACAGGTGGAAACAGCTAGCCTGTTAGCAACATCCGCCTACTAGCACTTTTAAACTCACTAATCAACACATTATATCTCATTAGTATAAATCAGTGTTTCCAGTCTTTGTGCTAAGCTAAGCTAACCGACTGCTAGCTGTAGCTTACAGCAGTGGTTTCCAAAGTAGGGTCCAGGGACCCCCAGGGGTCCTTGAGGGGGTTCCAGGGGTCCCCAGCAAACATTTATTTTTATTATAATTCCGTCCATAAGTAACACGATAACAGAATGTCATGTGCAATATTCCTTTTCTATTTTAGTTACTTAACTAAATTTATCTGACTTTTATTGGTATCCTATTGGAGACTGGTGTTAATATTACTTCTTATTAGGCCTGTCAAAGTTAAAGGTCCCATATCGTGCTCATTTTCAGGATCATACTTATATTTTGTGTTTCTACTAGAACATGTTTACATGCTGTAATGTTAAAAAAAACAACTTTATTTTCCCCATACTGTCTGCCTGCATATACCTGTATTTACCCTCTGTCTGAAACGCTCCGTTTTTGTGCATTTCAACGGAATTGCAACAGAATTGCATTGCTAGGCAACAGTTTGGGTCCATGTTTACTTCCTGTCAGCTGATGTTATTCACATACACTGCAACAGGAAATAAACGGGGACACATTTAGAATGTTTACGTTTAAAACCGTGTAATGGTCTAAATATTGTATATTTGTGACATCACAAATGGACAGAAATCCTAACGGCTTGTTTCAAACGAACATATTCTGAATACGGGCTGTGTGTATTTCTCCGTATATTGAGCGTTTTGATAGTTTAACAGTATTTATAAAGCACTTAAACCTGCTTTATAATATAAAAGACATGAAAATCTCACTTTTTACAATATGGGACCTTTAACGCAATAATAACATGTTTACACAAATTAGTTTTAACGCCACTAATTTAATTAATGCATTAAAGCAACTTGCGGCTTTTAGATTGCAGCGGGCTCAGTTTTAAAGCTAGAGTGAAGATACTGGCATCATGTGAAACTAGCAAACCTGAGGAATCCACTACTCCATCCAACCATGTCATACTTGTCCCAAAGGAGGTTAAATAACACTCCAAACTTGCGCTAAATTTTGGCGAGGAAAAGATTGATCTCTGACCTCCAGATATGTGAATGAAAATGGGTTCTATGGGTACCCACGACTCTCCCCTTTACAGACATGCCCACTTTATGATAATCACATGCAGTTTGGGGCAAGTCATAGTCAAGTCAGCACACTGACACACTGACAGCTGTTGTTGCCTGTTGGGCTGCAGTTTGCCCTATTATGATTTGAGCATATTATTTATGCTAAATACAGTACTTGTGAGGGTTTCTGGACAACATTTGTCATTGTTACAGTACAGATATGAGTAGTATCAACCTTCTCATCTATCGGCAAGAAAGCATATAAAACATCAGGGGTATGTTTTACAGTCTGGAAAAATGCAGCGAACAGGCAATTGTTATTGAAAATCAATTTTTTTTCACTCGATGAATGAGGGTCATACTGTACCGGCTTTCTCAGAAGCACTAATTGTCTTCTTTTAGTCCCAGAAGAATGTTAGAAACTCCCACGCAAAAATATTTATTAAGATAATGATAATGAAATAACGTTGCCCAGCAACAATATCCAGACGTTAAGATGGCCTTTGGTTAATATTGCTTTTGGCAAAATCCTAGTCAGTGGATGGCTTACAAAGGCCTAGACTTGTCATTGTTACGAGGCTAAACAGTAAAAGAATAAGAATTCAGAGTATCATCTGCATTGTGTTTCTGCTATGAAATGCACATGTTCTCGCTTCCTTGATTGTGACTAATAGTATTTTGACAGAGCACCCAGCTGGTGTGGTACTAGGCAGTATGGGGTAGCGCATCTGCTTTCCTTCTCAACTTCAGCCTGACCTCTCTGAGGGAAGCTGACACACACAAACACTCACACATACAAACACACATTGCAGGAGGCTGCCGTCCCACGCAGGGCAGCTGAGTGAGCGAGCTAACAGCCTGTGACCGCGCTGTAATTATGAACCGTTTTCTAATTATGAAGCACTTTGGTGGTTCTGCGTCGACCACTGAAACTTTGATTTTATTTTTTTATATTTCACAGCCTGCAGGATCGGTGACAAAAACTAAGGATGAAGGAAAATGGTGGTGGGAGGGGCGGATAAAAAAAACTTCTAGAGAGTTTCAGAAATGAGAAAGAAAGTAAAAAGTAGAAAGAGTGGGCAGATAGTGAGACGGAAAGAAACAGCCGTCCCTCAGCTGCAGTCTTCCCAGCAGGGTTTTCCACTGAGGAAAGTGTCAGCGAGCTGCCTGTAAAACAGAATCATTACGCCGTTAACCTCCAATCCGTCTTCATTTGACCGTGCTGTAAGAAACTATATCAGTAAAGAAGCCATGGAGCTTCTCGAAGTTGACTGTGGAAATGGGGTGGAGCGAGGGCTAGGACCACTAAACACCCCCCCCCCCCCAACCACAAACCCAGAGTCTGGGCACGGCCACAGAGTGAAGGCGATGTCTCTCTCCCACCCTCTCTCTCCCCCCTCCTCCGTGGATCTGTGGTGGGGTGCAGCAATGAGAGGTGACTTGTGGCCGATTGTGATTTATGTGGTGGTGGGTTCGGGTGTGCGGGACGTGGGCCGGCGGAGGGGAGAAGATGGATCCGAGGCGTGACCGAAGGAGACAATCTGATTACAGCCTTCTACCTCCTTTCATCTTCATCTTCAACAACTCGCTGGTTCACCCGCTCTTTTTCGCCCACGTCATGTCGCTATGGTAACCTGAAACCTGGTAAGAAGCCAAGTAGCTGGGAATAGCGACCTGATGGTCAAGGCAGAGATGGACACATGCTGATGTTAATGTGTTTATGTAGAATCCTGTCTTCACAAGGAAACTCCCATTTAGAGAGAGAAGAAGAAGTAAAAACAAAACAAGTCGCCTCGGTCGATCTACGAGAGGAAAATGGAGACAGGTTTTCAGGAGTGGGTGATGTATTTTTGGAGGCCAACCAGGAAGTTAGCATCGCCCTGGTTCCATGGACAAAAAGCCAATGGGATTTTTCCATTTGATCTTGGATAATTGCAGAAAATAAGCTCTGCGGCAAACACACGTTTATGATACTTATAGACTTAAAGACTCCACGAATGAACACCACTTTGATTTTTGAAGTGTGAATGCAATCGCCAGAACTCATAACTTTATGAGAAAAAAGTTGTAATATTACGAGAATAAAGTCATAACTTTACGAAAAAAAATCGTAATATTACGAGAATAAAGTCATAACTTTACGAGAAAAAAATTGTAATATTACGAGAATAAAGTCATAACTTTACGAGAAAAAAATTGTAATATTACGAGAATAAAATCATAATATTAAGAGAAAAAAGTCAGAAGTTTACGAAAATAAAGTCATAAGTTTACGAGAAAAAAAGAAAATAACACATAAATTACTACTTTATATTATGACTTTATTCTAGTAATATTACGACTTTATTTTCGAAATCTCAGATTTATTTATTTTTCCTCAATGTGGCCCTCATACTCGTACCATAGACCTACAACAATGATAAAAAAAAAAAAAAAAATGTAAACCAAAAACAGTTATTAATTTCCACTAATTTAAAAAAAAGAAACCCACAGGGAGCCACTGGAGAGGGGCTAAAGAGACACATGTGGCTCCAGAGCCTCAGGTTGCAGACCCCTGCGTTAAGCTATAAACCAACTACACCACGGTCGCATGAGCGTGAGTATACACAATGAGGCTGTAAAGTCGGACGAGTCGGCGTGATGACGTTTAGTAGTCTCATTTAGACACTTGTTAGCAACTGCCTTTTTAAAGACACATAAAAGCTTCAAAATTTTAAAAAAGTGGAATATTTACTGACGTATTTTATGTCGTAGAACAAAATGTTAAAATCTCTTGAGCTTGTGTTAACCACAGACCTTATTTCAGGCATCTAACTAAAATCCCGTTGACTTCCAGACAAAAGCGTTTCCGTATCCCATTTAGCGCATCAACTCTTTTTTGACAAGGCAAAAACCACCTCAAGCAAGCGTAAAAACCTTTTTGTGCAATTGAGGAAGTTTCTTCCATTTCCATACAACTTTTCTAATGTGACACTTCAAAATGTGCATCAAATTATGGCTTGTGAGACTACCATGTAGATTAGACAGTTTCAGTGCTTTCATCTTTTATTCTTTTCTACTACTTTTTACTCTCTGTACTTTTACTTAATTGATCTGCTTTCAGAGGTTTCCACTAACACCGCAACTCCTTTCGGTACTCACACTTCAAGTGGCACTTTCAGCTTTGAACAACAAAACTAAAAACCCTCCGCTCTTCTCAGTCACTACTGCTTCCAGGGCTTACACTTCAGCGACACTCGAACTGACCTGTTGTTAAACATATATACACTTGACGTGGTATTAATGTCTTTTATAAAAGACATTAATCCTATCCTAATCCTATAAGATTTCCACTTCACCTGACCCTTCCAGCTCATTTATCCCTTACACTCAAAGTGACATTTCAACTCCTTCCAGCGCTTGAACTTCAACTGAATCTTCAGCTTCTTTCAGCGCTGTTGCTTCAACTTCGCTCAACGCTCACACTAAAACTGACACTTAGTTCCTTTCAGCATTTTCAAATATTTAAAATTTTCAGCAGCAAGCACACATACATTTTCTTTTGAAAATGTTTCCTTTTCTAGAAATTCATTTTCTGAAGGTAGCCAGGCCAAGGTCAATCCTTTCTCAATATAACTCTCAATTTTGTTCAGATGAGTCTATAAATCCACGAACCAGTCGACAGATCTCATAGATCACTGCCACTACAAGCAACTGTAAGGAGTCTATATGTATGCAGGTATGTACCACATGGTCAGGGGTCAGCAACCTTTACTATCAAAAGAGCCATTGTAGGCAAAAATAAAAATAATAAAGAAAATCTGTCTGGAGCCACAAAACATTTGATCGTTGTGATGAAGGTAACACAGTTTATAGTCTAAGTATATAGTTTAGACGTCTAATGCAGTGAGGGCCAAAGAGACAATTTGAGGGAAAAAACATCTGAGATTTACAAAATACAGTCATAATATTACGAGAATAAAGTCATAACTTTACGAGGAAAAAAAGTCGTAATATTACGAGAATAAAGTCAAAACTTAACGAGGAAAAAAGTCGTAATATTACGACAATAAAGTCGTAATTTTAAGAAAAAAACAGTCGTAATATTACGAGAAAAAAGTCATAACTTTACGAGAAAAAAAGAAAATAACACGTAAAATTACTACTTTATAATATTATGACTTTATTCTCATAATATTCAACTTTTGTTCTTGTAAACCTATGAATTTTTTCTCGTAATATTATGACTTTATTCTCGAAATCTCAGATTTATTTATTTTCCTCAATGTGGCCCTAATACTCCGTCGTACCATAGACCTACAACAATGATAAATATAATTGAAAATGTAAACAAAAACAGTTATTCATTTCCATTTTTAAAAACCCACAGGGAGCCACTGGAGAGGAGCTAAAGAGACGCAGGTTGCAGACTCCTGCACATGGACATCTGATGCTGACCAAGTTGTGCTGCTGTGTTCTCAGACTGCCACCAAGTGGTGAGATGAGGTAATGGGGAAGCAACTTCCCTCATTTCTGCACTGATTTTTGAATTACAAAGAAGATATTAATTTAAGAAAAAGAAGCAATACTGGAATAACAATTATTTTTATATCACAGTCGTACTTTAGCTCTGCGCAGAGGCAAAAGAAAAACAGACCATAAAGCACTTGAAAGTGAAGAAAAACGGTTTAAACTGTAGCAGTGACTTCCTAATATACATATTTACATTGGCCCAAACAAATGCTGACTACCAAACGCAGCCATAATGATAAAGGTAAGCAGTTCTACGTGAGCCGCCTGCTCTTCACTAAATCATAAAGACATAAATATGAGGAGTTGATTGTCTCATCTGCAGCCCAGGGGGAGCAGTGAAATGTTGGTCTTCTCTGGATTAGATCGTTCATCACCGTCATCAGTATAGTGTGTATTACGGGGCTGCCGAGAGATGTAAAAAATAGCTGACCGCAGTGTGCAATCTCCTCCTGACTAAGGCTTTGTAAGAGACACAAAAGAGCAAAAAATACCCCGCTTAAAGGTGCTGGGTGTAGCAGTTTTAACATCAATAAATCATTATCACTATCATTTGAGACATTACAGGCACTTTTTGAAATGAAAGTTTCAAAAGTGCTTCACAATCAAGGGAGGTGAAAGGCTGACAAAGGTGAGATTGAAACAGAATGAGCAGTAAGGTAAAGAATTTGTCGTCGGGACGAAATGAAAATAAGTTTCACGAAGGCTCATCTGAAATAAAATGCGAGATAGTTCAAGGCCAAGCACATAAAGCATTATTATTAGGGCCCGAGCACCGACAACGTCGGGCCAGCGAAGGCCCTATTGAAACTGAAGGAATTCTTCTTTTTCTTTTTCTCCCAAATGAATCGCCTTTTTGACGACCTTAACATGCTCAAAAAGTTGTTAAACTTGGCACACTTATCAGACACGGTGAACAATTTGATATTTTAAGGGTTTCGGGCTTGGGTGTTGCAAAATGGCTCGCTAGCGCCCCCTAGGAAGTTGGAAAAATTGAGCCCCTCGCTCTGGTTTCACCTACACCTATGAAATTTGGCAGACAGATGTAACATGTGGAGACGCACAAAAAAGCCTCTTGGAGGTATGCCCAAAACTCAACAGGAAGTCAGCCATTTTGAATTTAATGTGCGATTTTCACCCATTTTTAGCGTTTCATAGGCCGTGTACTTTAACGAACTCCTCCTACAGATTTAATCAGATCGACTTGAAAATTTGGTCAGGACCATCTTAAGACCTTAAGGGTGTAAAGTTATTCAAAATGGTGAGTTTTCACTGAACAACCTGACCGTGGTGTGGCGGCAATTTTGAGCCATTTGCCATGAAACAGGAAGTTGTTGTAACTCCACTGTACATAGTCCGATCTGCCCCAAATGTTAAGGGTCAAGTCCTGAGGACATTTACATGTCAATATAGAGTCACACTCATAGAGCCCCCTACTGGCAACAGGAAATTACATGTTTTCTATTTTAATGTACTCCTCCTAGCAGTTTGACCAGATCCACCTCAAATGTCGTCAGAAAAGCCTTAAGACCTTGATGAAGCATTATTGTGAAGACTGTGAGTTTTCGTTGAACGGCGTTGCCGTGGCATAACGGCCATTTGTCATGATTTGCCATGAAACAGGAAGTTGTTGTAACTTCAGCATACTTTGTCCAATCTGCTCCAAATTTCCCAGCCATGATGGTGGTCCAGGCCTGAGGTCTTTTTCATGTCAATGAATCATGTCAGAGCCCCGCCCCAAGACATTAGCCACGCTCCCTTTCATAACTCATGAACCGTTTGTCGTAGAGTCTTGTGGCAGGCAACATTGCGCTCATCAGAGTTTCGGTTTCATCGTGCCTTGCCGCGTCGATCGGCGTCCCGCCAGTACCCCCGACGCGCGGGAAAGTGCGAGGGCCCGTTCATCGCTGCTCGCAGCTTTAATTATTATTTTACTAATGGTGAAGAAAGCACTGAGGAGATGATAAAATGGCAGAGATACAGAGATACATAAGGTCCTGTCTCTTAGTGTGGTTAAAGGTGGAAAAGCATGACTAGAAGAGTTGTTTATTATGTTGATAATAAATTGAGGACACATCCAAAAGCACTTGTTAGTTATTAGAGGCAGGCTGCAGACTAAGGGCAGGGCCAACTGTCTGGAAACACACTCAGGACTGTTCATTAGCACATCACTTGCACAGTCATGCACAGACATTAAAATGACACGTCCTTGTGTTATGCATCTCGGAGGAAGCATGGAAACTCACTTGGTCTATACATTACATTTGGCTTTAGAGCCAAACTGAAGCCAAGATGGTATTTTAGCAAACTTACAGAGGCTCTAAAGACAAACATCCTCAAAGTTTTGAGATTAAAATGACAAATTCTGATTTCTCTTTTGTTGGAAGGCTTGAACACAGGTTGTTGAACAACATAACAGTAAAGTTTTCTGGGGAGTGTGGGCAGTAATCCTGCTACCTCTAGCAGATAAAGGATACTTCAGAAAGTAGAGCAAGAAATCAGCATTTGAGAGCATCACAACACCACAGGGAGCGAGATTCAAGAAGACTTTTAATCAGCCCAGTCCCCGGGAAAAAATGTTGACATTGTACGTTTCTGCAAACCACGGAAACGTTGAATGTGGAAGTTTTTTCCATTCGGTCAGAGCAAGTGACGTAGTATATCAAACGACTGTTATTGAAAGTTATGTGGTATAATAACAAGCATAAAGTGTGAGTCCACACGGAGTGGGTGGGTCAAACAAACACAGGACTTTCAACCAGGTGACTGTTGTTCGTGTCCTGTGTGAAACCAAAAGAAAACGTTGACTTTACGCTTTTTATGTAACATAGTTACGCTTTCTTTAGGTTATGTTACATGAGAAAGTCAGCTAAGGGCGGTCGTTATTTAATTACGTGGTTATGTTGTCACGTTACGCTGTTACATTACGCTGTTACGTTACGCTGTTACGTTACGCTGTTACGTTACGCTGTTACGTTACGCTGTTACGTTGTTACGTTACGCTGTTACGTTACGCTGTTATGTTACGCTGTTACGTTACTTTATACATTATGTTACATGACATTTCTACCTTTTGTAGGAGCAATACTATTAAAAATGGAAGACTTATTGGAGATTAGATCCTGTCTGAGGCTCAGGAGAACTAATACCGATTTAATATAGCGAATAGACAGTAAAGACCATTTCTGTCTTCTAATAGAGCTCAGAAATTGTTCCACACTACATGTTCTGTTGGATCTTGTCTTTTCCAAGCTATCAAAAGTGAATTTGACAAAGATTCAGTGAACTCCAAACACACTGTGCTGTATATATCCCCCTAACATTGATAGACAGGCTGATAAACATCCACACAAATACACCACAGCGCTTCTGCTCATTACCCTCTGGCCTCAGCAGAGGAGCCGCGTATCTGCTGTGGACTCAATTACTTCCACCTTCCTAACTTCTTTTAAGATGTGACATGAATGAATAACCATATTATGATGACCACCATCACAGCTCTCCAATTCCAAAGGACTTTGTGTAATTATAATCAAGAGAGCAAAAAGCTTGGGAAATAACATTGAGTGTCAGGACGGAAGAGGCAAAATGAGAAAGATGGGAGAAAATGAAGTGAGGCGGAGTGTGAGGAGCCTCTGGTTTGATTACTGTGAGAGAAGAGAGCGAAAACTAAGATGGACAGTGCGGGATGGAAACTTAAAGAGAACCTATTATGCTTTTGTGCTTTTCCCCTTTCCTTTAGTGTGTTATATCGTTTTTTTGTGCATGTAAAAGGTCTGCAAAGTTACAAAGCCCAAAGTCCACGCCAAAGGGAGTTACTCTCCCCCACAGAAACACTGCTCCTGAACTACCTGGAATACCTCGCTTGAAGTCGCGCCTTTTCTTCCGTAACGTGGTGATGTCACCAAGTAACACATTTGCATAACAGCCCGGACACACCAGGAACGTCAGCAGCACGTGGCAGCTGTGTTATCTGTTGTTTTTTATTTCGGCGTCCGTGTTAGCAGGTTTAGAGCAGCCACGCTGTCCGCGTGAGATGCGCCTCAGCTGCGTCTTTTCTAGAGAGTAGAGGTCTCGCCTATTTTTGAAGCGTGCCGAGCGGTTCACAGCAGCAACAGACTGTGAAAGTGATCTATTGACTGTATATTAACATCATATCAGCCACATTACTACAGTTTACATGTCTAGACATCTGTAGAATATGTCACAGACAGTGAAGGTGATCTATTGACTGTATATTGACATCATACCTGCTACATTGCTACAGTTTTGATGTCTATCTGTAGAATATGTTACGGAGATGAAAAAAAAGTATAGACTTATTTTTATATCAACACTTCCTGCTTTCATTTCAATATAAAAGCCCTCAAGCATTTTTTCTGTGAACAGAATTCCTTCATTTGTTAACACGAGGCTTTTATTCTGAAATATAAGCAGTCAGTGCTGTGGAACATGCAGTGACTTGGAGAGCTCCATGAATTGAGAAAGTATGGGGTTTAAATCAACACTTCCTGCTTTCATTTCAAAATAAAAGCCCTCAAGCGTTTTTTCTGTGGACAGAATTCCTTCATTTGTTAACACAAGGCTTTTATTCTGAAATGTGTGCCGGACAGTGTTGTACAACATGCAGTGACTTGGAGAGCTCCATGAATGAATATAGTACGGAGTTTTAATTGTGGATTATTACTATTTTTTACAAATTACCACACGTTTCTTAACCTTTCTCGGTCTAAAATAAATATAAATTATATTTATAATGAAATTAAATGGCCATTAAAAGGCAAACTCTATGTAGAAAGAAAGGGCTGACAGCAGCAGCTGCAGCAGCAGACACGCAGCTGACACGCAGCTGAAATGCAGCTGGTGTGAACACCCAACGCCACCACGCCACGCAGCCACCACGCCACGCAGCCGCCACGTGCTTCTGACGTTCCTGGTGTGTCTGAGACTTAATACCTGCCTATATACCTCCCATAATACCTGAAAAAGATCATGTTTATCATCTGTAACAATAACTAGTTATTTTCAAAAACATCTATTTCTACCTTGACACCGTCTCATACAAGGGGAAATTATGTTGTATTTGATTGAAAAAAATTTACACTGAAGGGGAATGAAAGAGTCTGTAAGCCTTTTCTTACCTACTATGACAACATAACCTAAACAACAGACTGGGAGAGTTCATAACCTAACTCTTTGGTTTGGAGCAACAATGCAGCAGTCCAACTAAGATTTATTTTATGATAAGTGTTTTTCTGGGGGGGGATATGTTGGGGAGCAGGGGAGAGATGAGGTTTATACTGGAATTATTTCACATGTTGATTGTTGTGATTTATAAAGTACAAAATTCCAATAAACAGAAGTTAAAAAAACTACTGCTATTTAAGAGTTGTTTTCCTGTGACTTTCTGTCCTTCCCTGGGTAGTTTTTTCCCTGTACCACATGAGTCACCCTGATTGGAATGGATTTAATTTGCATAGAGATTTGTGTCATCTGTCCTAGTTTTGCCTTTGTGGACTCCCCCGAAATTTTGTATTTCACTCTCAATTTGTTTCATCACCTGCTGTGCAGAGTGGATTTACTGCCTGCGGCCAAACCCAATATTTGAACTGAATTAAGGCAAATAGTCAGAGAGGACTCAATTAATTGGAGAGAGAAGTTCTTCTTTGTTGTAGCTTTGTTATGTAGGTGTGTAAACTGCCTGCGTTTTCACAAACAAATGTCTTATGTAATATGAATGGGACATAAAAGGGGGGAAAAAGAACTCAAACAATGTAAGAATCCATAATTTACTTTATAAAAAACAAGCCAATTTGTCAGTCAGCTTCAAACAAAAGACCTATAATCTAGACATTAAATTGTCTGAAGTGATTTGCTTTTATCAGATCAAAAGAAAAAAAAAATCGAGAAAGACTTCAAAGACTCGGAAGTGGCAACTTTATAAAACCAAATGGTGGTTCCATAAAGAGAATAAAAACAATAGTAGATGTCAGCCCAGCAGTCAGAGAGAGAAGAAACAGAGCACCTCACACAGTTCTTCTTTTATAACCATCATCTGGCTGCGTTCAGTTCAAACCAGCCAATAGAAACAAAGATGCTGAATTAGCTCATGAGAGGAAAACAGGTGTCTCCTGCTCTGAAAAGATTGACCATGTGTGTGTTGCATCCTATTTAGTACGTATTTCCCAATATTTCAAATGAAGTGTGCCAAAAATACCAGGATGTACTGCTGCATTTTGCAGTATGCAAGCCAGCATGCTTTTCTGGATATTCTGACCCACAATCCTCTGTGCAGCGGATATACTGTATGAGCAAGGGGGTCAAAGTGCAAGGTGCAATGTTATGAAGTATAGAAGTGAACACCAGAGACCTGGATAAGCTGTTTACATGCCACAGTATGCCAGTTTCTATTCAACTAGCACACACCGGTTTATCAAAACCAGAAAATTATGTTTACAGGCGAAACTCATACCCTACTCATACTCCAAAAACCTGATCAGAACCACGTCTCTTGTGCATATGTAAACACACTCACTGGTAAGAGTAGTAAGACTGAACAGTAGAAAGTTGAACAGCAAAGAAAAATAGACCGACTCAACTTTATTTGTGAGCATCTCAGGTGTCAGTTTGTAGCCTCATGTCACCGGCTTCCATTGAAAATGACTTGCAGCCTGTTGCTGTGTCCCTTGTAGTGTGGGCATGTCACTACAAGTGACCCCTTTCACATCGTTAATATGAATACATCAGCCCCGTCTCCTTAAAATTATGTTCCCATAGAATGAAACTGCATTGTGAATTACGTTTCGAGGAAAACACATTACATCACAAATACGTTTTCTAAAGAAAACAAACGAAAGTCCGCGTAGGGAGGAGGTTGATGATCAGACTTTACCAAGTAGTTTAGTTACCTAAACCTATCAAGTTTTTTTGTTTTGTTTTGTTTCAATTTACAACATTGACCAAATCTTACGCCCGGGACACACAGGGGACGCCAGGAGCGCGTGGCGTCTCCGTGGCGTGGTGGCTGCGTGATTCACACGTTGAGTGTTCACACCAGCTGCATTTCAGCTGCTTGTCTGCTGCTGCTGTCAGCCCTTTCTTTCTACATAGAGTTTTCCTTTTAATGGCCATTTCATTTCATTATAAATATCATTTATATTTATTTTAGACAGAGAAAGGTTAAGAAACATGTGGTAATTTTTTAATAATAGTAATAATCCACAATTAAAACTCCGTACTATATTCATTCATGGAGCTCTCCAAGTCACTGCATGTTCTACAACACTGTCCTGCACATATTTCAGAATAAAAGCTTGTGTTAACAAATGAAGGAATTTTGTCCACAGAAAAAACGCTTGAGGGCTTTTATTTTGAAATGAAAGCAGGAAGTGTTGATTTTAAAAATAAGTCTTTACTTTTTTTTTCATCTCCGTAACATATTCTACAGATAGACATCGAAACTGTAGTAATGTAGCTGATATGATGTCAATATACAGTCAATAGAACACTTTCACTGTCTGTTGTTGCTGTGAGACGCGCGGCACGCGTCACAAATAGGCGAGACCTCTGTTCTCTAGAAGAGACGCAGCTGAGACGCGCGTCTCACGCGGGCAGCATGGCTGCTCTAACCTGTTAACACGGACGCCGAAATAAAAAACAACAGGTAACGCAGCCGCCACGCACTGCTGACGTTCCTGGTGTGTACTGGGCTTCAACTAGTGCAGCTTTAAATAGTTTACAGCATGTGTTTTGAAATGTATCCTCAAACAATGGTTTGTATAATATCTTATGAAACATTTCTCCTCATTTGTCATGCGTTTTCCTATGAATGTCTAGCAATCTCTGTCAATATCCGCATGTTACATGCATACAGTCTTTGTAAAATATTCCTCCATCCTCACAAGAAACAACTTGGTTAGGTTTAGGAAAAAGATCGTGGTTTGGGTTAAAATAACTCCGGAAGTGGCGTAACTTAAGTACAAATGTTACATGACAAGTAAATCACAGTAGACTTCTGGTTTCACACGGGGTACGAACATCGGTCTCCTGGGCAAAAGTCCGGTGTTTTTTGACCCACCCATCGACCCCGACCGCCTCCCTATGCGGCGTTTGTCACTCTTTACACTTCCTGGTTCACAATTACATGGATTACATACAAACTGATTTCATGAGGTGTATACGAATTACGCAAAAGTCTGTCACTGAGTGACTGACTGACAGACTGACTGAGTGATGAAGTTACAGGATTGGTCAGCCGACTGTTGGAGTTTCCTCATTGGTTGTTGCTCTTTCAAAATGAAAAGGTGGAGAACAGTTCTGTGTTTATGTTTTCTGGGGAGCATGTCAGTGGTTCAATGTATCATTACATAATGCTGTTGTTGTGCATGTGCTATTGTTTATGTTCGTCGGCGGCGAGCTGTATTCACATACAGCGCCATTGAACTGACTATCTAGCAGCCACACATCGCTACTGCGGTATGAACCCAAAATAAACAGACTGTGCTGTGATTTAATTGCAATAAACAGATCAAAATGATTCCGAAATAACGACATTATGATGGCAATTTGTAAAAAGTCTGAATTCATGCTTTGTCAAGTCTTTCCGCAACACGACAAGCAAACAACTTTTAAAATGCTTGTTTTCTGAACGGAGTTTGGATCGATCAGTGCCAGGCTAAGCTAACATTGTAGCTGCTCCATTAACACTCCATCTAGGAATAAATACGGCAGCAACAACGTCAGTGATGACAGCGGGAATATCTCAACGCTGATAAACTTATACTTTAAAAGTACTTATATATTGTTACACACCACTTATATGATGAATGCTTTTGATACACATGCTTTAATAAAAAACTGAAATACTTTTAACCTTGCATACTGTATGTCATGCTGATACCTTTTCACCTTATATAAAATGTATAATATACTGACTAGTAAATGTCACCATTTAATATAACTGAATGTCATTTGCTTCATTATAAGTTGTCTTTCCATCAAACATTAAGATATAAGTGGAAAAAACTGTTCTCAAAACATGATAGACATGATCACTGACTATTTGTGTAACAATTTAGCCACAAATTCACATACTGACCAGATACGGTCCAGACATATACTCAGTTTTGACCGAGTCTTGTTAAAAATGAAAGTGAGTATTTCTGACCTGTTTTTAAAGGCTTTTAATGGGAATGAATGGGCAGGTGGCTGAGCGCTACACACAGGGAAGAGTATCAAAAGGGCTATATCTCGTTGTTGGGTATCATAACCCCCATCCTTTATTTTTAAATCTCTCTATTCGCAAATGATGCCTTCATCCAAGCCTTTTGAGGCTTTCTGGAACATCTTCAATCATCAAGCGAACCTTCCGATGTTGTTATTTCCACATTTGCGTCACCGCTGCTAAAGGTTTGAAACCACTGACCTCAACAAACCGCCGCTCTCCAGAGCTTCCTCTCCCATTTTAGCTCGCTCTGCTGTTTAAATGAGCTCGACCTGACTCAACCTGCTGCGCCCCACTGAGGTGGCCACTCATGAATATTTTAGCAGAAGTTTGCTCATTGCACAATGAACTGTTTTCCCCCCGTTGCTCGAAGCCACATACATGCAGCATCTCATGCGTGAAGTCGAGTATACACACACACACACCAACATGTATATTTCTTCTTACTACACTACAACTGCCACTGTAAGTACAGGTACACACACACAGTCATCACCACACTCTTGCTTATACACACATCCACCACACACACACACACACCGTGATTTGATGACTTTTGATGCTAATGAGCTGTTGTGGTGTTTACCCGACACGCATGGTGGGTGTCGCACGGGGGCAGCCGCCGCCTGCTTTTAATGATGTTTATTTGGCACACGTCTGAGGAGTGAACGGGGGATGGTGTGTGTGTGTGTGTGTGTGTGAGTGTGTGTGTGTGAGTGACTGGCAGATGTTTAAGATGAGGGAGGGAACACATCAAGCAGATAACTCCCGCAGATATCTGAAAAGTGTCACGACCCCGGCGTACGAAAGAACACGGCCGTCGCCTTGTATCTCCGCTGTTTGAGTTTTTAAATGGCATGTTCTAATTGTTATTCTCTTGTCTTACTGACTGTTGAAGCATGTTTGCCTCTTTTGAACAGAGACAGATTTGTTAGGCCATCAAAGGGCGGGCTTCAACTCGCATTAATGTTTCACTGAGCTGAGCGCTGAAAAGAAAAAGCAACCCTGAAGATAATTAGAAGCCTGGATTCTTTTTTTTTTTCATACATGAATAAATGTGCTCGATGAATAAGAAAGGAGTTGTTTGAATAGAAGAGGTTGGCAGGTTGTTTGGAGAATGGACTGTCCTGATGGCTAATAACCAGTCAGTGTGTCCTTGGCAAAGAGGATTTTATTTAGAAAAGGTTCCTCCGATTCATTTTGAAAAGATGTTTCACCTTAAATATCTGCCAATAAACAGCGAATGTTTGTCTTTGATTGATAATATGACAAAGTGCTCCATTAACCACCATATTGGCTTGTATATTGTTAATGAGCATACCAGGCTTTCTATCTATGTGATTAATAATCTGATAACTTCACAGTCCAACTTGTTTGCTTTCATAGTTTTAGTCTCTCTAAAGGAACAGCGAATGTTTTAGAGAGGACAGCGTGTGTCTGCATATAACATCTAAGGTCATGGTTATCTGATGGAGAATCTGTATGTGTGTGTGTGTGTGTATTTGTAATACAGTGTGCCACCGCTTGTCACCAGAAAAACATGGTCGTTGGCACCGTCATCCCTGCTGCCGTCCTCCAGAAGGACGACACAGGATGGAGGATGTGTGCGTGTGTGTGTGTGTGTGTGTGCGTGTGTGTGTTTGTGTGTTTGTGTGTCTGTGACATGTTATAGATGGCCTGAGTCGACACGTGTCACTCTACTGGATTTTCTTTTCCTCGATGCAACATAAACGATGACCAGTTTCACCTGGTGATGATGATGAAAAAACAGCAGGCTGTTCTCAAACACCGTTCGTAGCTACACCTACGACAATGAATGCACGGCTGGCCCTCTGCAGTCCAGCCAAAAAAGGCTCAGTAATTTTCTAAAATGACATCATCAACATCATCATCAGAGGTAGCGTTGTGTTACAGGCACCTGATATGTAGGCCTATACATATCCACCTACATTATGTACATTATATTAAATCATTCAATATTTAATCCAGCATATTTGCACTCAAACTCCTGGTTTGTGTAGCCTCATAAAACCGATACTGATCCAGCAAGACAAACATTAACAGCATCTCATAGCCTGGCACGGCGGCCATATTCATACTCACACCCACACACACAGCTGAGAGACACAACAGCATCATTATTCAAGCGTATGGATAGAGGTACACAGGCACCAACATGCTTAGTAACGTTCAAAATGACACTTAGACACAACATAGCCTATACGGAACGGCAGCCACATGTTCTCACACATACACAGCAGACAGACGCAGCAACGTCAGCATAAAATCTTTTTTTCTCGTTAAGTTATGACTTTATTCTCGTAATATTACAACTTTTTTTCTTGAAATAGTATGACTTATTCTCGAAATCTCCGATTTTTTTTTCCCTCAATGTGGCCATAATACTCCGTCGCACATTTTATTGCTTCTGAATTAAATTTTTCATTTCTAAGAGGAAAACTGTTAAAGCTTCAGTAAGCAGTATGTTTTTGGCATCATTGGGCAAAAATCCCATAATAACCTTTCAGCATATTGTAATTCAAGTGTTCTGAGAGAAAACTAGACTTCTGCTCCTCCTCATGGCTCTGTTTTCAGGCTTTAGAACATCTAGCCCGTGACGGGAGACTTTGACCAATCACAGGTCATTTCAGAGAGAGAGCGTTCCTATTGGCTGTGCTTCGGTCATGTGACCAGAACTTGGCGTTCCTTCACCAGATTTCTCATTTTACAGCTAAACCGTACACTACAAGATGATTCTGAGAACATTTGAGGAGAGAAATAGGCATTAACGTAACAGAATATTGATTCATATTTGATCAGCGCTGCCTAGTTTGACCGTTTGGTCGGAGTTTGCGAGTGATTGACAGCTGGCTCTCATAGACGGCAGATGGACAGCAGACCTCAGATCAGCTCTTACTGCTTGTTTTCCTCCGGTATGTGAGATCTTGCAGATGTCGTTTGGAGCACCGGAGGACACCGGAGGACACCGGAGGACACCGGAGGACACAGTGGAACATGATTTTTTTCAGGTTACCTGTTTCATGTACTACTGCCCGGTATCGCGACCGTTTTATAAAAATAACTTTTTTGAATCATATTTTCTCCAATCTCTCCTACTTCAGCTTTAAATCACATTCAATGAATGAACAATAAAATGTAGTCAGGTCAAGTAAGGCAAATCTTCAAATATGCAATAATAATGTGGCAAAAGGCCAATACTGAGATACAAATAGAAAAATCCAAGACATAAAAAAATAGATAAATGTAGTATAGTTACATAATGTGTGAGGATACCGCAGCCTGATGAGGGTGGAACAACAGTTCAACAGAACAGCCAAGAAAAACAACCAAAAAGTGGCTCATTAAAGCGTCGCAGCAAGAACTCAAAAGTGCAAACAAACCATTGCATAACTTTTTCAAATATTAGGGGTTGATTGTGTGAGACATCAGCATGAGCTTGACTTATATTTGATGCATATAAAATGCATTTTGTAGCACAGTTGTACTGCTATTAGATCAAATACTTGGAGCTACATAGGGCTCCAGGTAGCAGCGCAGCACACAGACTTTTCCCTTCTCCACTTTCACAGTCTTCATTATACAGCAAACAGCTGGAGGCCTCGGGGAAGGTCGTGAGTGTTTATGTGCGAGTGTGTGTGTGTGGGTGTGTGTGTGTGAGTCCTGAGGGAAGGTTTTGGACCTAATTGGCACCGGCATGTCAAATGTTTCCGTGAACCAAGCTGGCACCCCGGTACGTCAAAACTCCCCGATCCCAACAAACGGAGCAGCGCATGAATGCGAATAAGTCTGCCGACCCCTGAGTGACTTTTAGCATCCCGGTGCTGCAGGCGATGAGGACGGAGAGGGGAGTGCTGGAGGGATCGGAAAAATCACTTTATTAAAATGGACATACAAAACAAATACTGCGGCTCATAACCTAAAATGACTGCCAGGAGGTCGCAAACATCTAAATCCCAATAAAGGGATGATTTTGTGGTGAAGGTGAAGCAACATTTATCTCTCTCATTGTAACATACAGTATATCATGAGCTGCCTCTTCATGATGCGTTTATGTTTATACAAACTCTACCGGAACGATACTATAAAGCATCATCCCTTCACTATGTGCTCCACAGAGTCGATGATCTGATTAGACTTTGAAAGTGCCTAGAATTACAGTAAATATGATTAAAAGAGATTTTCAGGTCTTTTATATTATAAAGCAGGTTTAAGTGCTTTATAAATACTATTAAACTATCAAAACGCTCAATATACGGAGAAACACACACAGCCCGTATTCAGAAATTGTGCGTTTGAAACACGCCGTTAGGATTTCTGTCCATTTGTGATGTCACAAATATACAATATTTAGACCATTACGCGGTTTTAAACGTAAACATTCTAAATGTGTCCCAGTGATTTCCTGTTACAGTGTACGTAAATAACATCAGCTGACAGGAAGTAAACATGGACCCAAGCTGTAGCCTAGCAACACAATTCTGTTGCAATTCCGTTGAAATTTGCTAAAACAGAGCGTTTCAGACAGAGGGTAAATACAGGTATATTCAGGCAGACAGTATGAGGAAAATAAAGTTTTTTTTAACATTACAGCATGTAAACATGCTCTAGTAGAAACATGAAATACAAGTATGAACCTGAAAATGAGCACGATATGGGACCTTTAAAAAAATGTATATATATAAAGATGTATTTATTATTTATTTTTTATAAAACAGTCACTATATCCTGACAGTAGTGCATGAGACAGGTAATCTGAAAACAATCATGTGCCTCTGTGTCCTCCGGTGCTCTTAATGGCATCTGCAAGATTTCACAGACCGGAGGAAAACAACCAATCAGAGCCGAGCTGGAGCCTTGCTGTCTCTGAGCAGCTGTCAATCACTCACTCACTCAATATTCTGTTACTGTTATGCCTATTTCTCTCCTCAAATGTTTTCAGAAACATCTTAAACATCTCAGTACACTATACTATTTAGCTGTAAAATGAAAAAGTCATGTTGAGATCAGTTGAGGAAATACCAAGCACTGCCCACCAGCCGGATCATAGCCAATAGGAATGCTCTCTCTCTCTGAAATGACCTGTGATTGGCCAAAGTCTCCCGTCATGGGCTAGATGTTCTAAAGTCTGAAAACAGAGCCATGAGGAGGAGCAGAAGTCTCTCAGAACACTTGAATTACAATATGCTGAAAGGTTATTATGGGATTTTTGCCCAATGATGCCAAAAATACACTGCCTGCTGAAGCAGAGCTACCATTAATACCGGCCATTATGTAGAGAAGAGTATGCTGACATCGAATTATTTGCTAATGAATGCGAATTATCTTAATTAATGACCTCATTAACATAACTACTTACGTGCAATATATCACAGAGATATGGTTTATGGACATTAAGCAGCTCAAGTGCCTCTCATTTATTATGGTTCCTCCTAATTTATATTGCATATTTTAATATCTTATGACATGTTCTACTGTCACATATTCACATTTTTAGGATGTTTTATATCATACATATTCTGGTTAATCTTCACAGACTAATGTTAGTGTTTCTATTATTAGAGAGGGGTCAGTCTTACAGCAGGGGAGAGTCTTTTCATTTCTTTTCTCACCCTAGACTTATACTTTATTTAAATTACTCCCCGCAGATTAATTCATTCTTTATGCTTTGTCTCTTTTAGTTATGAATGGTGAATCATTGGGGGGAGGGTGTTGCAGCTTTTTCAGTTTGTTTCAAGGGGAGGGTGCAAATAAATATTTAGTGGAAGGTCTTGATTTTTGTGTGTTTTTCTTAATCACCTCACCAAAAAAAAAAAAAACAGAAAGACAAAAGTGTAAAGAACGAATTAAACTGTGTTTATGTGCGCTAACGTAACAAATGTTAGCATGCCAGGCTAACTAGCTCACTACCTACAGTAGCCTAGTAACCTAGCGGTAGGCAAGGGGCATGACATTAGCTAACTAGAATATTTTGTGGGGTTACTGGTTACTGGTTACTGGTTACTGGTTACTTAGCTGAGTTTTCAACAAAATCACAATGTTTTAGCTTTAGCATTAACTTACGCAAGCTAGCTACAGCTGATAAAATCCACGGTTGTCTGCATAGACTGTATATATTGGTGCCTTCAAATGAAACTCGTGAGCTCGTGTTTACAACATGGGAAGTCGTGTACACGGTATGCGTGGCGTTCAAGTGGTTAAGTCGTGAGAACACCGCTACTAAGTAATGCATTATTAACGTTACTGTCGGCGTCTAGAAGCCACAGAGGCTAACAAGTAAGCAAGCTAGCAAGCGGGTAACATAATGCAGGAAATGCAAAGGCATAATGACAGAGGAAAAAGATGAGGCCGTTGGAAAAATATCAACAGACATTTTCCCCAGACATATTATAGAATTACGAAGAGAAACAATATACGACTAAAATTACAATATATTAATTATTATGCCTCAAGAAATGAACTTCCATGGCTTCCGCCATTTCTCACAACGTCAACAAACACGTCATAAGTCGTGAACTCTGAGCTTTCAGAAACGTTCCACTTACGAGGTCGTGAAATACCACAAGATGGGGGCGTTCATATGGACTCTTCTGGTGAACACGGTAAATACGACCCTATTTGAAGGCACCATAAGAAGTGGACGTAGCCACTGTGACGTCACCCATTGGTTTGTGGACTGTCGTTTTGAAGCCTCAATTTCGGCATTTAGGCCTTCGCCATCTTGGTTTTTGGCCGTCGCCATCTTGGTCTTTTGCAACCACAACAAGGCCTATTGAAAGAGGCTGGGACAAGGGTTCGAGCATTGCAATTGGCTCAATTTTACCAGATTTGGCCAGATTTTACTGCACATGTGTTGTACCACAAAGACATGAAGTATTGATGACGCATGACATCTCCTCTTTCCTTTCCACCCTCATTGAACCAGAAGTGACACGAGAGGGTGGAGCCAAGTACAGCTGAACGCTGAATAAGACGTGTGTCGCCTCGCTGTTTTGAGCGATGCTCATTCATGTCTATGTAGAACGAGCACAAGCGTGAGCGCGAACAACAGGACGCTGACTTTTGTTGACTTAACGGCCACAGGTGTCGCTGATAGCAAGCAATTTCTGATTCTTATATAGAGTCCCTTTAACTTTCATGAACTGAAAACACAACGTGAAAGGGTTAAAAACACGGACAACTCCCAGACCGGAGAACGCTGTGGTAGCAACCTGTCAATCACAAGGTAGCCCCGCCCTAAAGCATCCCCTGCTTTATGGTCAACCTGACTCTAAATGGGACCATAATTTACTAAATGAACATCATGCTGTATTGAAGAAGACTTGAAACTAGTGATTGAGACCATAAACTCATGATTACAATGTTTACTGAGGTAATAAATCAAGAGAGAAGTAGGCTCATTTTCTCATAGACTTCTATACATTCAGACTTCTTTTAGCAACCAGAGGAGTCGCCCCCTGCTGGCTGTTTGAAAGAATGCAACTTTAAGGCGCTTCAGCGTTGGCTTCAATTCTCAGACCCGGAGGTTGCCGCCTGGTTGTCGGCTAGAAATGAGAAACCTGCGTTTATTTACTTAAAATTACTAAGAATTTCACTTCACAGGCGTAGCAACAGTAACTAAGGGGGATAGCGGGTAACTCTTAGACCTCAGTGTTTCTAAATGTGTGGCTGCGGCCCTGTGCCTGAGAGAAAGAGGCTGACTAACTTCTAATTACCTCTAGTTATGGGCAATGCTTCCATCAGCCGTTATCACCAGCCAGAGGCTTTTATAGTTTTTCTATGGCGGGTGTGTTTGTCTCTCGTGCTCCCCTGAAGGGCCCCCCCCCCCCCCCAGCTCGAAAAGCCTCATTTGGTTGCAGTAAAACCAACGTGCAGTGTGTTTTGTGAATTAGCAGACAATGTGGCCCTGCAGACAGAAATAGCTGCTTCCCGTCAGCGTGGGCGTACCTCTCTCGACGCAGCTTTGTAGTCTACATCGTGGAACAAGCGAAAGGTTCACTGGGAGGGTAAAGCTGACGCCGGATCTGCATAAAAGACACATCATCCGTGAAGACAAAGGGGCTGTTGCTGCCGCTCCTCGGAGCTGTTTTGGGGTGAGAATGCAATTAAGTGAGCGTTATTGAAGTGTGTGCTCACTAAACGTTGATCAGTGTTCTGATCCAGATCAAATCTAACAGCCGATATGTGGCGTGTGTGTGCGAAGGAAATATTAAATTAGGAAGAGAAGGCCACGCAGCTGATATTGCTGCATATTTATGCTGTTGTTGACCAAAAGAAATTATATTATAGTTTTATCGTTGCTCTGGAATAATCTTTATTACACACATGCACTATATGAACTCGCTTTTATTTGTGTACACATTATTATAATTGTCATTAACATCCATGATGAGTGCTTTGGTTAGACAAGCAGATGTATCATGTTTAAGACAGAGACTGTGCACGAGTGTGTGTGTGTGTGTGTGTGTGTGTGTGTGTGTGTGTGTAAGTCACCATGCTGGGCGCTGACAGCTGCTAGAGGGGAGAGCTATGGCCAGAATGGCCTGCTATCCTTTAGGGGGGGGAGGCATCATTTCAACATTTAACTAATGACTGATGGCCGGGCGGCCAAATGCCTGTCCTACACACACACACACACACAATACCACACACAGAGACAGAGAGGTCACCTCAACCCACCACAGCTAGAAACTGGAGCTTCACACACACAGCCCCAGTGTTTCCCTGCTGTATGTGCTATCAGAAATATTAAAAACATTAGTTGTTGACTTAAAGGTCCCATATCATGCTCATTTTCAGGTTCATACTTGTACTTTGTGTTTCTACTAGAACATGTTTACATGCTGTAATGCTCAAAAAACCCTTTATTTTCCTCATACTGTCGGCCTGAATATGCCTGTATTTACCCTCTGTCTGAAACACTCCGTTTTAGCGCATTTTGACGGAATTGCGACGAAATTGCAACAGAATTGCGTTGCTAGGCAACAGATTGGGTCCATATGTACTTCCTGTCAGCTGATGACATTCACATACACTGCAACCAGGAATAAACTGGGACACATTTAGAATGTCAACGTTTAAAACTGTGTAAAGGGTCTAAATATTGTATATTTGTGACATCACAAATGGACAGAAATCCTGACAGTTTGTTTCAAATGCAGAGTTTCTGAATACGTGTGTGTATTTCCCTGTGGATTGAGCATTTTGATACTTTCACAGTATTTATATAGGACTCAAGCCTGCTTTATAATAAAAAAACATGAAAATCTCACTTTTTTATAATATGGGACCTTTAAAGGTGCTATTGATATTATGACTGTGAATTATTAATTCACAGTCATAATATTTTTTGGAGGAAAAGCCATACTTTTATTTGGCATCTTCCTAAAAGCTCTGTGGATGTTTTTTTGTTGTTGTTGTTTTTTTTTAATATTTGTCTACATAAAAATGTTATCAATAAGACCTTTTGCACTTTAATTCTTGCAATTTGTTAACAATTTTAATACAAGTTTTCTTGAGATTAAGAAAAACCTCTAACCTCTCTATGTTTCAGACTTAAGCGATTAAAGCAGCAGTAGGCGAGATTGGAGCAAGTATGATTAAAAAAAGTTATTTTTATAAAACGGTCGCTATATCGTGACAGTAGTACATGAAACAGGTAACTTGAAAAAAATCATGTTCCTCAGGTGTCCTCCGGCGCTCCTAACGGCATCTGCAGGCCGGAGGAAAACAAGCAGTAAGAGCTGATCTGAGGTCTGCTGTCCGGCTGTCAATCACTCGCGAACTCCGACCAAACGGTCAAACTAGGCAGCGCTGATCAAATATGAATCAATATTCTGTTACGTTAATGCCTATTTCTCTCCTCAGATGTTTTCAGAATCATCTTGTAGTGCACGGTTTAGCTGTAAAATGAGAAAGTTTGTGACGTCGCCGCCATTGTGAAATTTGGTGAAGGAACGTCAAGTTCTGGTCACATGACCGGAGCACAGCCAATAGGAACGCTCTCTCAATGAAATCCCAATGAAATTGGTCAAAGTCTCCCGTCACGGGCTAGATGTTCTAAAGCCTGAAAACAGAGCCATGAGGAGGAGCAGAAGTCTAGTTTTCTCTCAGAACACTTAAATATGCTGAAAGGTTATTATGGGATTTTTGCCCAATGATGCCAAAAACATGCTGCCTACTGCAGCTTTAATTATAAACAGGTGTTTTCAGTGAGGTTAAGGCTCAGGTTGAGGCTGGGTACAGCTAAGTTGGAAACTAAGGGAAGTCACCAAACCAAACACTTGTACAACTCTTATATGAGAAATATACAGTAAAACTTTTTATAATAGAAAGACAAAGCTTTAAGGTTGTCCTGCCCTAAAAAGCTCAAGTACAGATCTAACAGGAGAGTACAGTCCGTATGCTCCCTCACAATCCTGAGAAGTGGTCTAATTAGGCCAGATGAGTGGAAACACCTGTGCAGGTGGACCATGGGTGAATAATGTCCTGGCAGGTGGGAAATATGAGCTTGGGATGTAGGGTTAAGAAGTAATGGCTTTTTCAAGTACTGACTATCTTGTTCGTGGATGTCTACTTTATGACAATGTATTCGGGCCATTGTAGATAAAAAATACTAATAATCACGCAGCCGGGGGAAGGGGAATTTATGAGGAAAAAACTCAGAATTTCCTAGATTAAACTCGTAAATATAAAAGAAAAAAACTCTGATATTCTCTGAGATTAAAGTGGCAAATTTACGAAAGAAAAAAACTCACAAATTTGCAAAATTATAAAGTCGTAAATTTATGAGAAACAAACTAAGTGGAGTGCAAACAAGGGGTAAAAATGGTCACATCCACATGTTAGCATGCTAGCATTAGCTTTCAGCTCAAATCACTGCTGAGCCCTAAATACAAATAGACCCTACCGCTGCATCTCTCAATTTGTAGAGGCAACATATCAATCCTGCTGTGTGATGTATGTATTTAATAAACTTAAAGGTCCAATATTATAAAAAAGTGAGATTTTCATGTTTCTTTATTATAAAGCAGGCTTAAGTCCTATATAAATACTGTGAAAGTATTGAAACGCTCAATCCACAGGGAAATACACACAGCCCGTATTCAGAAACTCTGCATTTGAAACAAGCTGTCAGGATTTCTGTCCATTTGTGATGTCACAAATCTACAATATTTAGACCCTTTAATAGTTTTAAACGTAAACATTCTAAATGTGTCCCAGTTTATTCCTGGTTGCAGTGTATGTGAATGACATCAGCTGACAGGAAGTACACATGGACCCAAGCTGTTGCCTAGCAACGCAATTCTGTTGCCCGTTTCTAACCATTCTTCTCTTTAAGGTCAGAGCTGTCAAGACAGTTTGCAATTGTCAATTGAACATGTCAACGTTCACCAAAATTGAACACTTCACATTATCAAATTTATTTTGCTTTTGCAAGCCAATGGCTATTTACCGTATATTAAAGATCCCATATTCCCCGTATTTTGTGTTTCTACCAGAACATGTTTACATGCTGTAATGTTAAAAAAAAAACTTCATTTTCCTCGTAGTGTCTGCCTGAATATACCTGTATTTACCCTCTGTCTGAAATGCTCCGTTTTAGTGCATTTCAACAGAATTGCAACAGAATTGTGTTGCTAGGCTACAGCTTGGGTCCGTGTTTACTTCCTGTCAGCTGATGTTATTTACATACACTGCAACAGGAAACAAACTGGGACACATTTAGAATGTTTACGTTTAAAACCGCGTAATGGTCTAAATATTGTATATTTGTGACATCACAAATGGACAGAAACGGCTTGTTTCAAACGCACAGTTTCTGAATACGGGCTGTGTGTATTTCTCCGTATATTGAGCGTTTTGATAGTTGAACAGTTTTTATTAAGCACTTAAACCTGCTTTATAATATAAAAGACATGAAAATCTCACTTTTTACAATATGGGACCTTTAAAATGAATAGATTTTAGTTGGATATTTAGCCGTTATACAGGTATATGCTTGTATGACCACGTCCTAAATTAAGTTAAGCAGTTTAAGCTTAATCACTTATTTAACACTGTGCTGCTTCATGCTACAGCCAAAGTTTGCAGATACAATGCCAACAGGAAAAGGACTTAAAGGATACGGTAAGTTGTTCAACCAAGGTTTTGATGATGACCCCGACATGGACAAGGAGACAGAGCTGTCAAACCGCGTCACCATTTAGTAACAGCATACAAATGGTAAATGGTGCCACGTGTGGTGGCGATGTCTCCTTTGGGTTGACTAAAAATACACCGAATCCATCAAGCGGAGCGGCGGGCTCGACAGAAGCCTCCGAATGACTCTGCGGTGTCTCGTCAAAACTGCCTTTAACGGAGTGAAAGTTTGTGACACTCCTCCTCTCACTCCGTCTTCAAATAGAGCGTTTATGAACAAAGAGAAGGAGTCAGAGCTGCTGTGTGTTACAGAGGGAATAGATTCACATTCACCAGTCAACACAGATCAGTGAAGGGGGTGTCAATGGAAGGAAAAAAAATCACTTTGGGTTCAGTATGCGTTTAAGCTTTGACAGGTCCTCAGCAGGAAATGTGTTCAGGATGAAATGTTGCTTTTCTTCTATATGAGCCACGATTGATTTTTGTTCTTTTGAAGCTAAACCATATTGTCTTGATTTAAGTTGTTGATCTCCAACTGAGCTCTCAGGTTTAGAATGAAACGTCTGTGCAAAGGAGGAGACTTATGCTGGCCGCCGCGACAACGTAACATGAATGGTCCGATATCTAGAGCCAGTGTTTGGTTTGTCCATTCTGGGCTACTGTAGAAACATGTGTACTGGTGCAACATGGCCGACTCTGTGGAGAGGACCCGCTCCCTATGGAGATATAAACGGCTCATTTTAAGCTAACGGAAACACAATTCTTATTTTCAGGCGATTATACACTGAAGAAAATATTATTATATTACATTTCTGCCAATAGATCCCCCTAAATGCTACACAGCTCCTATCATTAGCTTAGCTAAGAAGTGAACAAACTACAGATTGACTACCAATCTTGACTAAAAACGAAGACTCGAATCGGCAAAAGATTCATAATTTCCACCTCTACAGTAAATATCTAGCTACAGCCAGCAGCTTAAAGACTGGAAACAGCTAGCGTGGCTCTGTCCAATGGTTAGTTAAGCTAAGCTAAGCTAATTGGCTGCTGGCATTAGCTTCATATTTAGCGTACAGATATAAGAGTGGTATCAAACTTCTCATCTAATTTCCCAGTTTGATATAAATTATACATTTTAGCCTTTAGTATACTTTCATATGGACATGGATGCAATAGTTTAACGCTTTAGCATCTGCAAGAGTAGTTGGAATAATCACAACTTAAAGTGGCAGTAGCCAGTATATTTTAGAACTAGACTTCTGCTCCTCCTCATGGCTCTGTTTTCAGGCTTTAGAACATCTAGCCTGTGACGGGAGACTTTGACCAATCACAGGTCACTTCAGAGAGAGAGCGTTCCTATTGGCTGTGCTCCGGTCATGTGACGGGAACTTGGCGTTGCTTCACCAGATTTCACAATGGCGGCAGCGTCACAAACTTTCTCATTTTACAGCTAAACCGTGCACTACAAGATGATTCTGAGAACATCTGAGGAGAGAAATAGACATTAACGTAACAGAATATTGATTCATATTTGATCAGCGCTGCCTAGTTTGACCGTTTGGTCAGAGTTCACGAGTGATTGACAGCCGGCTCTCATAGACGGCAGCTGGACAGCAGACCTCAGATCAGCTCTTACTGCTTGTTTTCCTCCGGTCTGTGAAATCTTGCAGATGCTGTTAGGAGCACCGGAGGACATCGGAGGACACAGAGGAACATGATTTTTTCCAGGTTACCTGTTTCATGTACTACTGTCACGATATAGCGACCGTTTTATAAAAATAACTTTTTTTAATCATATTTGCTCCAATCTCACCTACTGATGCTTTAAACAAAGTGTAACTGTGAAGTAAAGAACATCCTACCAGTCCACCTCCCACTGCGCTGAATGACTGGTGACTAACTGATACACACATTGCAATGGAAATGAGGAGAAAGGTGAAAGGGTGAAAGGATCAGGAATCTAACTTGTCTCTTTCAAATGGCCTTTCTATACCTTGGATTTAAACATTTCTGCTTACAAGTAGCACTATTCCTTGTATCACAGCCATGTTCTCTACCTGCACAGAAATACTGGCGTGCGTCACATTACCTCGCAATCAGGGCTCGCAGACAGACGGAACACTTTCACAGCTTGAATCCGCTTTATGGACTCTCATTTCCACTGTAGCACACAACGGGAACCTGTCAGCCGCTACCTGGAATTATAGCTGAAATTGTGCTATTTAGGCTTAATTGCGCTGGAGGTAGAACTTTATGAAAAGGAAACCATTTCATGGGTCTACATCAAGTCCTCAACTGCATTTTGACGGTTGCGTTTGGAATTTAAGAGTTGTTTTCTTCATATATATATATATATATATATATACGTATAGGTGTGAGAAAAACACAAAGGAACAATATCTGGTTGTTACATCTAAGATTGTGGCCCAAAAATATATAGAAAAATATCAGATTCTATGAAGTTTCTCATCTGAGTCACTTACCAAAAGAGATGAAGACGGATTGCAAACATCTTCATCCACCTCCTTATTGATTCGTTGCCCGTCCAATCACCATAGAAATGGAGTTAGATTGTGTCACATGCCAAACCTCCAACTTTGTTATTCCTACACAGGCAATAAAGTACTGAAATATCCTTGAGCAGCTATCCCTGACCTTTGACCTCGCTGTGGGAGAGGGGGAAGCAAAATGAGAACACTCTCCCAGCTGACTGGTCTCGATACAAGGTCTCATAGTGACCTCGTGTGGCCGTGAAGGGGCACTGCAGTTTGGAGCCAAAAATCCCCTTAAAGTCCCAATGTCTGAACAAAAGAAGACAGACTCAAGAGCAAAAAAATACCTTAAATTCATTTACTTAAATTAAAAAATGTACATCACATTATCCTTTACAATAGACATGTCTTTTAAAAACTCAGTGGTTTTTGTTTTCTTCACTGTACAGCTCAATAATTTGTATACAAATTCCTCTTTGACAAAAAAAAGGAGAAAAAGGTCTGAGAGGACCGTCACAGGTGACAAATTAATAACTCGCTGTAATGACTGTTTCCCCAGTAACACTTTAATTAGCTGACTGTACCAAGTTGTATGATTCAGTCCATAAAACAGGACTTTAATTAGTTAACCCGTTAAATTCTCTTCAGTCATGATGTCAGACTGAGGCCGTTTGCAGCCTCTGTACAGTCGGTGCTGTACGCTCGGTGTGGATCACTTGGATGAAAAGCTTTTGGAAAACCCTTAAAAACAACAATCACAGTTAGAGGAACTACATATTTAATACAACAGCGAGGACACCAGCAAAAACGCAGGAGAACCTTGAGAGGACAACACCACTGTTTTTGACAAGTCACTTCTAACAGCAGTTAAATCCTCAAACAGTTACTGCAGCGAGGTACACAGTGTGGCAGTCATTATGTGCAGCGCAACGTTCACAAAATTAAAGGAATATTTCAACATTTTGGGGAATAGTTTATCAGCTTCCTAGAATAGAATGAATCCTCTAGCTTAACTGATTATACTCAATGAACCTTGGAACGGACTGACAGCTTCTAGCAGATTGTTAAAGAACAATCTAATATTGTTCTTCTTTTTAGTGGGTTTTAACAAATAGACCATCGTAGGTTAAACAATGTAGTTAGAAAGGTGTAGACGTTTTAGACAGTTGTAATTACAGCTAAAAAGTTGGGAATATTATGGAATTATGAATATTTTGTATGCTCCCAAAGTAATTGTTTAAAGGTCCCATATCGTGCTCATTTCAGGTTCATACTTGTATTTTGTGTTTCTACCAGAACATGTTTACATGATGTAATGTTAAAAAAAAACTTTATTTTCCTCATACTGTCTGCCTGAATATACCTGTATTCACCCTCTGTCTGAAACGCTCCGTTTTATTGCATTTCAACAGAATTGCAAAGGAATTGCGTTGCTAGGCAACAGTTTGGGTTCATGTTTAATTCCTGTCAGCTGATGTTATTTACATACACTGCAACAGGAAATAAACTGGGACACATTTAGAATGTTTATGTTTAAAGCCGTGTAATGATCTAAATATTGTATATTTGTGACATCACAAATGGACAGAAATCCTAACGGCTTATTTCAAACGCACAATTTCTGAATACGGGCTGTGTGTGTTTCTCCGTACATTGAGCGTTTTGATAGTTTAACAGTATTTATATATATAGCACTTAAACCTGCTTTATTATATAAAAGACCTGAAAATCTCCCTTTTTACAATATGGGTCCTTTAAGCTAAGCTAAGTTATCGGGCTGCCGGCATTAGCTTCATATTTAGCGTACAGACACAAGAGTGGTATCAAACTTCTCATCTAATTTCCCAAAATGTCGCAATATTCCTTTGAAATTTGCTGGATTCTCCAAAGTGCCTTACAGTAATATGAGTGCACACGTTTGATTTCATTAAAAAAAAAAAAAAAAAAAAAAAAGAAGTGAATCAAATTCTATTCCTGCCTCACTCTTCAAAAAGTAACATCAAGTCAAAATGGACAAACTAGATGCCAAAAACACTGATGTTGCCATTTCAGTCCCCCATGACCATCTCTGCTCTGGATGCTTCACTGCAACTTACACTTCACTGTAACCAAGCACAGGGATGTTGGATCTGACCATTTACACGCTGTATGTATGTATGAGCTTTAAAAATACTGCGCTTGTCGTTGTCGCCATGATTTGAGTTTCCTATTGGTTAAAAGGTGAGCAGAAACAGTCATGTGAGAGATGCAGAGCCAATGAGACATTAATTCAAGAACAGCAGTCCAGTCTTCATAACTCCGGAAGTCAAAAGGAATTCAAACTGGGTTCAGAAAAAAAAAATCATTTGTACAACCTTCTGTAAACATGAGCGTAGGCAGAATATGGCAGACAGAAAATTAAAGATTTGGCAAAAGAAAAATAGATTTTAGACATTTAGAACGTGATACATTCTGTGCTTCATCTGAGTGCAGCCTTGTTGGGACCTCCC
>CAKALU010004559.1:4326-16310 GCA_916700995.1 Hozukius guyotensis | reverse complement strand
AGACCCCCCCCCCCAAGAGAGCTGCTTCTCAGAGTTAACAGACTAGAAAAAGGCTTCAGGTAAAAGCTGTAAAGACTACAACGAGCCATCGAATCACACAGTGAGACAGCGTTAATGACTGATTTCACCTGCCCTAATATCCCACAGGTTTCCCTCCGTTCATGGATCCAATTTATTCCTAAACAAAAAAATAGAAAATCCATGTCTGGGAAGGCAGCCCAATAATAACAGGCCAAACGGATGTCGAGGAAAAACCTCCATCCTTAAATTAGTTTCAACTAAAAACTAATAAAGTGGTTCTTTAAACTGGTCCGTTGCTTCTCTGGCAACTTCATATCCAGCTCAGTTGATTCTAATGATGATAAGAGGACTTTGTATAGACTTTAAGAGAAACCTTGACATTTTTAAGTGTAGAAATAATCTGGATTTCTGGAGGAACGGTGACACCGGTGTGATTTAGGATTGTTAAACTATAAAGTAAAAATGACCGGAATAAAAGTAAAATAGAAATGTCAAGGTGTCCCTTTTTAACAGTGTTAGATTTACACGTTTAGAAACTAAAGCTTGTGCTGCTGGGCGTACAGTAAATAGGAGAGGTTGGAAAAGCTACTCTGTCTCAAAATCTGAAAAGAAATGTCGACCTCCAGTCCCGTATCCCGTCTCCGTTCCTCTCGCAAAAAAACACGGCGAAGTGTCTGACGTAGTTTGGCATCATATTTCTACATTATCAAACCGTTCCGCGAGAGTAAAGACCGGCTTTATTCTTGCGAACGGCGTCTTTAAAATAAAGTGACGTTGAAATATTCTGTTCAGTCTATCCGTATACTTCATATATTACAAAAAAAGCTCACATTTAGATGATCTGGAACGAATGGAAGAGCACCCAGATGTCCATCTCTACTCGCTGTGGCGTTACGAAGAAGTGAGAAAAAATAAGAAAACAAAACCGGAAGTAATCAGGCATGTCTTCATAGCTCATAGTCCTGGTTTTCAGATTGAAAAAAAAATAAATGGATTTACACAAATAAATCCAGAATCTAAATGACTGCTTACGTGACCTCAAACAAACCTGACCAGCTGCATTGATGCACGTGGGATCAGCCAATCAGAAGGAGACATGTTTGATGGATATTTCTGCGCTGGTATTGGCCAAAATACTGCGACACTTTAATGTTAAAGTCAAAACACCTTCTTCCTTTATGGTCAGTTTGAAGGTTGTCTGGCTCGCGGTGGAAGACATCAATCTGGTATATACTAGGGCTGTCAATCCATTCAAATATTTAATCACGATTAATCGCATGATTGTCCATAGTTTATCGCAAATTAATCGCACATTTTTTATATGCTCAAAATGTACCTTAAAGGGATATTTTTCAAGTATTTAATACTCTGTGGGTGGACAAATATGCTGCTTTATGCAAATGTATGTATATATCTATTATTGAAAATCAATTAACAACACAAAACAATGACAGATATTGATCCAGAAACCCTCACAGGTACTGCATTTAGTATAAAACAATATGCTCAAATCATAACATGGCAAACTGCAGCCCAACAGGCAACAACAGCTGTCAGTGTGTCAGTGTGCTGACTTGACTATGACTTGCCCCAAACTGCATGTGATTATCATAAAGTGGGCATGTCTGTGAAGGGGAGACTCGTGGGTACCCATAGAACCCATTTACATTCACTGATCTGGAGGTCAGAGGTCAAGGGACCCCTTTGAAAATGGACATGACAGTTTTTCCTCACCAAAATGTAGCGTAAGTTTAGAGCGTTATTTAACCTCCTTCGTGACAAGCTAGTATGGCATGGTTGGTACCGATGGATTCATCAGGTTGCTCGCTACAACGCAAATTGCATTAAAGAAATTAGTGGCGTTAAACTAATTTGTCGTTATTATCATGTTAACTTTGACAGCCCTAGTATTGACACACAATGCTCAGACCGCATTTGTCCTGCACTGAGAAACACCCCAGGACATAGAGGTGGGGACTGTTTGCCAACACTGACCGTGGATTCCAGCTGAAGTGGTGAGTATTTAACGTCTATTCGCCACCACGTAAATGTCAGGAAGTCCAGTTAATGTTGTAATAAAGTGCAGGGAGAATACCGTTGATGGAAGGAAAAAGAAGATCTCTCTCTATATGTACAGATTGTGCCTTGAAAGGAGACGGTTAGACGCGGGAGGCTGTGTTCTCCGCTATAGCTCTAAATGGCAGTCAGTGTTTGAACCCTCTAACGGCGGTTGTGCTCTCGTCTTGGACGCTAATCAGCAGCGCCGGGACCGCCCGCTTACTCATCCCCCAAAAGGCTGTTTGTTACAAAGAGACAGTTTTCAAAAGAAAGGCCTTTTTAAAAAAAAAAAAAAAAACATTTCACTTCACGTTTCACATACGCACACTTACAAACACCGAAGCATGATGCCGGACGTTTTCTGTTGGACTAAAACATACCGTCGCCGCCGAAAACGTGTCTAGAAAGAAGAGGAAAAAAATCGAGAAATTAGACAGCAGCGATGTAAACTAACAGGAAGGCTCTGTGTCAGAAGTCTGACATTGTCACAGCTAATACACGTTTCAAAAATAAAACTGACCACTCACACATATGGTTTTGTCGGGCTACGCCGCGAGGCACCGATCAGCCAGTTAAACGTCTAAATATTTCAACATCGACGGTTGTTTTCACACTGATTTAAGAGGCTAAACTTTACACTTTGTTCCTACAGATCTGGCAGTTAAAAGAACCTCTTCTAGTTGTTTCATCACTTCTTGAGTCACTCTGCTGACTCACTAACAAAGAGAAAAATAGAGCCACCGTACGCAATTTTAAGACCATCATTTCTGCCCACACACACACACCCGCTCACACATGCAAAACACGGAAACAAGTAAGTCAGGAAACCAGTTGGTCAGTCAGGTGGGAGAGGAGAACCGGCCTCCCTCGCCAGCCTTCTGCTGATTGATTAAAAACCACACCGATCCTCGCTCCTCCTCAGGACCAGCTACCGGATTTTGTTCGTTATCCGACACAAAACAGTGTGTGATGTAACTAAATCCCAACTACGTGTGGCCGACACGAACCACGTGTCCTCTCCGATGTGGCCTAAAGAGGAAAATCCACCGATCGAAGCTGGCCGTCGATGAGGAAGCTGATGCCCATCGCAAGAGGAGGAAGAGGAGGAGGAGGAGGAGGCTCACGCAGAGCAGAGGAGTGTGTTTTTAAAGTATCTTCCAGTCCAGTTGAAACTCAGGAGACGTTAGCCCCAGTGTGGAGGTCTGTTGCTGAGATGCAGGCTGTCTAGAGCTCTGCGCTGGCCGGCGGTTTGGTGGTGGTCATGATCTTCATGTACTGAGTAAAGATGGCCTCGAAAGCCTCGTCTCTGTGGATCATGGCACCAAACACTAATGGCTGGAGGGAACACAAATGCTTGGTGATTAATATCTACATCTTACATGTTAGTGCTGCATTGCCTTGGAATACGTTATGAAATAAAGCAGCAGGAAGTCCACATCACAAAGCAACAAGAGCTAGAACAGTAATGAAGATCTCGTCTCTGAGTTAAACATCATCAAATGTTCAATGTCAAAAGTCACATGGTCAGTAGTGTTCAGACAGTCAAACTATGGAGGTTCTCAACATGTTTCAAGTGTTCTCATGCTGTAGCGGCTAATATCCAACATAATCAAATTCAGCTTCAAGCTAGGGCTGTCAAAACTGGCCGAAAAGGACGTTTGAAAATTCATCGTAATTAACATATTCACACTATTCGAACATCTATTTGCCTACAGATGATTATTTCATCCAATCGCCCAAACCTGATCGATACGATACTTCCTCGTTTTACTACAAAAAACTAAAGAAGGTTGCAGCTGGCTGGAGGGAGATCGCCTCAAAGTTTCCTACTCGCTGTTGACTAGATTGTCTTATCATTGTCATATATACTGTCATTTCCAGCAAATATTACAATTTATTACACGGCAATGTTGAATACTCGATTCTGATTGATCAATCACGGCGTTCTGCAGTCTTTTTTATTTATTTATAGCAGGCCGTTGCTATGCATAACAGACCGTTGCTATGGTCGCAGTTCTGATGTCAGACTGGCGGACCATTTTTTTTGTGTCAAGTTATTGATTTCTTAAGTGAGTAGCTGTGTAATAAGCGGGATAATGTACAGCGAGCTGATCATTGTTGTGAAATAAACCCCTTCAGGGCGATGAGAGACCCCTCCGCATCGCCCTGTCAGGGTTTCTCTCACAACAATGACCAGCTGGCTGTACATTATCCCTCACATAAAACATGTGTTTTCTGTTTAAAAAGTACAAACGTTGGAAGATAGGGAGCACTACTCACCCATCTTTAAAGTGGTTACGTCACCAGTCGGATCTGGAGCTCACAGCTGACAGGTACGATGTTTACATGACGTAACATAATGCTTGCTGTTAGGATACAGTGTTCTCTGTAGGGATGCACCGATACCACTTTGTTTCAGACCGAGTACAAGTACAAGTACTTACATTTGGGTACTCTCCGATACCGAGTACCGATACGAGTACTTCTCTGTGCCAAAAGACCCTCGTTAACAGCCAGCTGGAGGGTGTGAGCGACACACGGCAGGCTGGGGAGTCCCACATACGAGGCGGTGCGCCGTGACCGGCTCTAGGTCGGCTTGGAAAGGCTCGGGGAGAAGGTGGCTCGCGGTCGCAGCTTTACAGCGCTCCCCACCCGGACCTCTCCGCACCGTGGACAAAGGGCTCGCTGCGCCCTCTCTCTCCACCGAGGAGGGCCCCCTGCTCCCGGTGCGACTGGTGACCGGGGCGGACTGTCCTCAGTGCGCCCCGTCGACAGTCGCACCGCCAGATCGGGGCTCGGCCCACGTAAAAGGCGCCAGGGGTCAGCAGCGATGTCGGCAACCCACCCAACCCGTCTTGAAACACGGACCAAGGAGTCTAACACACGTGCGAGTCAGAGGGTGGCAAGCAAAACCTCGTGGCGCAATGAAAGTGAGGGCCGGTGCGCGCCGGCTGAAGTGGGATCCCGTTCCAGCGGGGTCGGGCGCACCACCGTAAAGTGATATCGGTGCCGTTTTGTGAGTACGAGTACATGAGCACAGTATCGGACACGATACCCGACACTGGTATCAGTACATCCCTAGTTCTCTGCCATCATTTCGGTTGTTGAATTATTCCTCGTTCAGATTGACCTATAAGTTACATTTAATTTTCAATAATGAAAGTGACGATGTGTGACTCCCATCAATCTTTGAATATTCATTTTCATATTCAAACTTTTTTTTTTTTTTTTTGCTATTCGAATATACAGTTTATTCAAATTTAGAATACTTGTTGACAGCCCTACTTCAAGCTAATCTAAAGTGATATAAAACACAGTATGAACTGTTCATCTCATGTACTATTTGACTGAGCAATCTAGCCTCTACCTGTGGAGGGTTCTAATGTGGAATCCAAACACCCGAAACAAGAACTGCAAGTCGGC
Organism: Hozukius guyotensis; assembly: GCA_916700995.1. Taxonomy (NCBI): domain Eukaryota; kingdom Metazoa; phylum Chordata; class Actinopteri; order Perciformes; family Sebastidae; genus Hozukius; species Hozukius guyotensis. Next base: position 10,808 of record CAKALU010004559.1, on the reverse strand, counting down.
ATTATCTTAAAGTTAAGTAAATAATGAACAAACTACGTATTCATAGATTCTGTTTTTTTCAATGAGGGAGAAGGAGTAGAGAATCTTTAACTAGGTCATTGATAAAGTCACATCAGATAGTCAAAGCAGAGTATTTGTATATGTCTTGAAGCTTGTCTAGAGGGGATCTTTAAGGTAAAGGAACAAAGTGTTGACGAGATGCTGATAATAAGAGCTTTCTTCTAGTTAGCATTAAAGCTAAATCAAATCCAAAAGCACCATATGAATGTAAATAGGGTAAAAAAGTCTCTGCATACTGTACTGTACCTTCTGAGTGGAAGGAGTAGCTATAGAGATGCCCATCCCACTTCCTGGTAGGACTGACAGCACTTTGTACTGAGGAGGAATTCAGAGGATTAGTAGTTTTATTGCACATAATTCCTACATCGTGTACAATAATGTGTTTCCCTGAGTGATCACCTTCTGGATGTCAGTGATGTCCACCAGCTTGATTACTTTATTCTTCTTGGAAGAGCTGGATCTGGAGCTGGAGCTCTCGAAGCACAGGTAACTGATGGAGAGAGAGAGAGAGAGAGAGAGAGAGAGAGAGAGAGAGAGAGAGAGAGAGAGAGATGAAAAGGGTGTTGAGGAAAAAACAAGCAGGCGAGGAAACCAGACGACAAACCGAATGGACTTCCTGTCAGTTACATATCCGAGGAGGTGAAGACATTTAAAGATCAGAGATATTCTCAGGAGGAGGGCTGTCCTACTTGATCCACTGTTGAATGACTGACACGGAGACCGACGGGGAGAGAGTTGTTGTAGCTCAGTTACGAACCTTCTCAAAACCATCGGCCTTAATTGTTACCTGCTCCTCCTCCTCTGTGCTTCACCTTTCACAGAGATTTTCTCTCATGCTGTCAAAGATTAATGATACAAGACGCTTTCCTGAGAGAGGATGTCCTCACTTACTTCTCTGTGACGTAGAGTACTCCGTTCCTGATGTAGTCTGTGGGCATCTTCCGGTCTCTGTTTATCAGGCAACACCTCCAGCCGTTCTCACACACTGAACACACACAGCGGGGCAGAGGACAGAGACAACACAGTGAGAAAGGATTCAAATATCCTGGTCAAAACTAAACATGTGTACAAACTATGAGAAAATCAACCTGAAGAAGAGATTGGAGCTTAATTGTGCAAATTGAGGCCATCTCCCCATACAAATACTAGTCTCCTAGTCTCCCCATACAAATACTAGTCTCCCCATACAAATACTAGTCTCTTAGTCTCCCCATACAAATACTAGTCTCCACATACAAATACTAGTCTCTTAGTCTCCACATACAAATACTAGTCTCTTAGTCTCCCCATACAAATACTAGTCTCCTAGTCTCCCCATACAAATACTAGTCTCCCCATACAAATACTAGTGATTTTTAATTGATGACCACCTCTCTTTTAAACCTCATATACAGAGTCTGGTGAAAAAGGTGAAATTGAAGTTAGGTTTTTATTTTAGAAACAAGTCTTGTTTTTCTCTTGATGTCAGACGGAAACTGGTTGAAGCAACGTTCTTGCCTGTTCTTGACTACGGTGATCTGCTTTACATGAATGCATCAGTCCGTTGTCTCCATATGTTGGATACTGTATATCACGGTGCTGTAAGGTTTGTTACAAACTGTAGAGCCCTCACTCATCACTGTGTATTGTACCCCAAAGTAAACTGGCCTGCTCTGTCAATACGTCTGTTTGGCCATTGGTATGTTTTTATCTATGAGGCCATTCTGGTTAGACTCCCCTGTTATTCATCTGTCTTTCTAACCAGAAAACATGGTAACCATGGGTTACGGTCTCAGGACACGATGCTTATGACTGTTCCCAGAGTTCAGACTGAGTGGGGAAAGAAGGCCTTTATGTTTTCTGCACCATCTGCATGGAATAGCCTGCAAAATGAAGTTAAGCTCCAGGACCTAGTCACTCTAAATGAAGTTAAGCTCCAGGACCTAGTCACTCTAAATGAAGTTAAGCTCCAGGACCTAGTCACTCTAAATGCATTTAAACTCCAGGACCTAGTCACTCTAAATGCATTTAAACTCCAGGACCTAGTCACTCTAAATGCATTTAAACTCCAGGACCTAGTCACTCTAAATGAATTTAAACTCCAGGACCTAGTCACTCTAAATGCATTTAAACTCCAGGACCTAGTCACTCTAAATGAAGTTAAACTCCAGGACCTAGTCACTCTAAATGAAGTTAAACTCCAGGACCTAGTCACTCTAAATGAAGTTAAACTCCAGGACCTAGTCACTCTAAATGAATTTAAAGGCATGGTGAAATCTATAGAAACGGACTCTATCGATAATTGTACTTGCTTTGATTGAAAGAGGATTATATGGCTTCCCTGCACTTTTACAGTTTGGCACCTTTGAGCTGATCTATTGGTTTTTTTTTAATGTGTGTGTATGAAACTGTTTGTACTGCTGCCATTCTGGGCCAGGTCGCTCTTGAAAAAGAGATTTTAATCTCACTGGGTCTAAACCTGGTTTAATAAAGGTTAATAAATAAAGGTTAATGGAATTAATGAAAATGCAGAATGCAGAATTGTGGATATTTGGCCCACTCTAAATGAAAACAGGTACATGATGGGGTTTATTTTGTGCTGCAGTAAGTCCCCTCACCCGCCAGAGGGCGCTCTGACTCCGACAGGCTGAAGATCTCATGGAAGGCTCCCTTCTTGGTGTTGTGGGAGCGACCCGTGTCCTCCTCCCTGCTCACCCCGAGCGGGATGGTGGCGAGGCTGCTCCGAGAAACCACCGGCTGAACCTGGAGAGAGATGGAGGAGGAGGAGGAGGAGGAGGAGGAGGAAGAAGAGGAGGAGGAGGAGGAGGAGGAGGGGAAAAAACAGACAGGATGATGGAAGTAAAACGCCATGAAGGAGACGAAAGGGGGCATGTGGGAGAGGAGGGAGAGAGGGAGATAGAGAGGGAGAATGAATGTGATGATGAGGGGAAAGGAGGAAGAAGAGATATATCAATATTTAAAAGCAAAGTATCTCCACACAACAGTGTTCCCAGAGCTGGTGAGAAAAAGTGGCCAAAAACTGAAACAGCTCAACTTTGGGTGTTGCATTAAGTGCTGCTCTGCATTCTCTGCAGCAGGCTCAGGTGTGACGTGCAAAGCAGAGAGTGAGGCCGTCATTCACTCAGCGGACATAGCAACAGTTTCTATCGGTTAGTAGAATTACACTAGAAATGCACCTTGATTTATATGTTTAGGTCTTTTTTACTGTTCAGTCCTCCATAGAAGTTACAGTAAGTTACAGTAATAGTGTTGAAGACAGTCAGCTGACATTTAAAAAACAACAATGATGTTTCAGGGTTAATGACTACGTGTAATGGAGAAAGGGAAGGAGCTAATATGAAAGTACGGTGGTCAAGGGGCTACTCTATGTGCATTTGAACTATTCAGTAAACACACTGCTACTTCTCAAGGACCATCTGTGTCAATGGATCAAAAACGTCAACAATCTGGGAATTAGTTTTACATTTGAAGTGTGTAAATGGATGAAATAATTCAAAGTAATGTTAAAAAATAGTAGTATCATGACCTTTTGATCCATTCTGTCTACAAATACTGCTAGTCCTGAGGTGTGTCACACATCTCGCACGCACGCACGCACGCACGCACACACACACGCACACGCACACGCACACACACACACGCGCTTTGAGGTGAGCTTGCGGCACACCCGGCCGCAGCGGAGGAACCAAAGGGAGACACACCAGAGTCCCTACCTTCTCAGTGCCAGAGAGCTGAGAGAGAGAAAACGACAGAGCACACCTGTGACTGATGCCACCAACACATGCTCACACACTCAGTCCTACACATGACAGAGACGCATACACGTGAGCGGCTGATTATTGACAGGATGGAGGGGTTTTCATACTTTATTGATGTCTTTTTTTCTCTTTGCCCCAGATTCGACCTGACCTACAGTTGAAGGACATCTCTATCTCCAAATATAAATGTTCTTCAGTCTTTATAGAAATCACGTTATTTGTAGCACACCTGACTTTCTAACAGAAATTCTTTGTCATTTTAACATGTTATGAAGATTAGCTTCCTTGCCAAATTAGCTTGTTAGTTATATGGCAATAACCTGAATTCACAGGATTCAAAGCTTCTATAGGTATGCTTTGTCAACTTTAGCTTAAAGGGATAGTTTGGGTGTTTCTCAGTGGGGTTGTATGAGGTACTTCTCCATAGTCAGTGTATTACCTACAGTAGATGGCGGTCGGCACACACCGAGTTTGGAGAAGCAGACCGGAGTTACCACACGGAAGCAAAGTGATGTTCTGCTGTGGACGGGGCCGGCAGCAAAACATATTTGCTTCAGCACCAACTCCAGTGAAGCAGTGAATATATTCTAAATATAGTGGACACTTAAACTAATATTGATATTTTTAGGTGAGCCTTCTTTTAGGTGGCTAAAATCCATTTTGCTGCCGGCCCCGTCCACAGCAGAACATTGCTTTGCTTCCGTGTGGTAACTCCGGTCTGTTTCTCCAAACTGGGGGTGTGTCGACCGTCATCTACTGTAGGTAATACACTGACTATGGAGAAGTACCTCATACATCCCCACTTCAAAACACCCAAACTATCCCTTTAACAGAGACAGCTTAAACAAAGAATTAGGGTAGCTGTAATAATCCTCATGTATTTTGAACATATTTTGTCTGACAGGATTCAGACTAAGCTGTGTTGGATGGTCTGTGTGTGTGGTTATGTACGAGTCACTTAAGACTTAGTTTCTGAAAGCAAGAACCTGAGAGAGGAGGTACTGAAGGAAGAGGGACGGCAAAGAGCTGATACAGATGTGTATATATGTGTGTGTTTCTGCCTCCTTACCCGCCGCGACACAGTGGCGTTGGTCCTCTCTTTGAGCTGAGGGTCCGTGGGAAGGCTGTTCCACACAATGTAGGGCGTGTCGTACTTGTCCCGCAGCTTCGGACAGCTCTTGAACAGGAAATCTATGATGAAGAACTTGATACCGGCGTACAGGCCTGGAGAGGAGAGAGGAGAAAACAAACGCAGAATAAGGATGAAACAACTGATAGAGAAGAGGAGGTTATCACAAAAAAAAGTTCATGAAAAACTGTCTCTTACTCCTTACCAAATCCTCCAATAATCTACCTTTTAAAGGCCTTCCTTTTTTCAGTTCAAAAAGCCTTTTATCATTTTAAATCTCACTACCTTTCATAGCGCAGACTTCTGTAGCTTTCACATTATTCAATTTGCCTTTTAATATCATCCACATTTCAATAGTTTTTTAAATCACACATATTGAAAAGAGCTCAACTTTTAAATGTCTATTCATAAAGTGTCTGGGACTGATATCTGTCTTTCTTTACTATCAGAAACAAGCCTTGAATTATGTTGGACATAATAGAGCAGAGCAGGGTGAAATGGGGACAAAGCTCTCTAAACTAACTTCGATAGCCAAGAACAACACAAGAACAACACAAGAACAACACAAGAACAACACAAGAACAACACAAGAACAACACAAGACCAACACAAGAACAACACAAGAACAACACAAGAATAACACAAGAACAACACAAGAACAACACAAGAACAACACAAGAACAACACAAAATCAACACAAGAACAACACAAGAACAACACAAGAACAACACAAGAACAACACAAAATCAACACAAGAACAACACAAGAACAACAGTGAGAGTTACTAAACACCAAAAATGCAGAATGTGGTCGCCAACAATGACTTTGCATGCTTTTGTTACAGTAAAGCCCGAACACTGAATCCAAACAACAAACTTATCTAAAGAGTTTTGATCCTATCAGAGCTTTGATGAAACAATGGGCCACTTGAATAATATGCAATGTATTGATTTTATGTGTTAGTAAACTAGTTGTCCAATTCAGTAACAAGACAAATAGAGAATTACGAGAATTACAGTTCTACTAAATATTGAAAGAACAAGAAAAACAGTCTACAGCCATGCTATCGGCCCTGTGAGGCATACGTTCATAGTATATGGGATGGATGTTAGAGATGGGAAAGATTATTGAGGATGGAACTTGCCAAAATAAAAAATGAATGAATATATAAATAAATAAATAAATAAATAAATAAACAACTCCACAAATGAATAAATATGCCATTAAATGTACCAATATAATATTAAAAATAAATATAGGCCTTAATTATTTGATAAAATATGCAAAGGTAAAAACATGCAAAAATAAATAAATACATACAATCTAATAATAAATAAATACATATAAATAAAGATAATACATTTAAATAAATACATTTATTAATTTAATAAATAAATAAATGTAAAAGTTAATAAAAATAAATAAATAAATGACTCGTTAACTAAATAAATATGCCATTAAATATACAAAATAATATTAAAAATAAATGTAGACATTAATTCATTGATAAAATATGCAAAGGCAAAATCATGTAG
>CAKALU010004555.1:0-36240 GCA_916700995.1 Hozukius guyotensis | reverse complement strand
TTAGTTTAGTTATTTAGTTAGATTAATATTGTGTTTCAAACCTTTATTATCTTGTAAATAAATGTTTGTGGAATATACATGCTGGTCTCTTTAATGTTGCACAAGAGTGAATAATGCCAACCTCTGCTATGTCAAGAACTCCGATATCCTTCAACCTTTACTATCTATTTTGGTTATAGTTATTAATTTAATTATTAATCAACGTTCCAAATTGATAGTTTAGCATATATAATGAGACTATATTAACGTTTTGGTCATTGGTCCCTGATTCCAGGGTGGTGCCCCGTTTATTATTAATGTTTATTGATAATCTTTATTAATATTAATAATTCTATTATTATTTATTAATTAATTTGCTAATAACCAAAACCTGTTACAGTAGAATCCCTACACAGGTTTGCAACATTCTCTGATTATATGTCAATCAAAGAGATGAGATGGAAGATGGCATGTATGTAAAGTGGGAAAATAGTGCTAAAAACTTGTAAAAAAAAAAAAAAAGGTTAGTCACACAATATAACCTCACAAAACTAGACAGAACTGAACAAAATGGTAGAACAGTCACATAGAGGGTCCAATAAAGTGACTGACAATCGATCAGCTGTGCAGGTTTAAACTGGCCGGCATTCACAGGCAGGAGGAACCCTGCAGGCAGACAATCATACAGGTGGATCGGCACAGCACGGCACAGCACAACACAGCACAGCACGCAAAACTACTAAAACACAGCACAGAAATGTCAAAGGTCATCCAATATAGAATGCACATACATCAACGTACTGATGTACATTACATTGCCATGTTTCTGTGCTCGTCATTGCTGAGCATTCACTAATGCAATGTGAAAGATGTCTACATGATGGGTAAAAGTGGAACTTAATTAAATGTACAGAATGCCTTGTCCACCACACTGTCAGAAAATGATTGATTACAGCACAATCCTTGCATACAGCTTATACTCAAACCATAGAATGAATAGTCACTGTAGAGTATAAGTGATAATCACATTCACTCAGCTGCATCCTTGAGACATAGCAAACACATGGGAACAAAGGTGAGGATGTGTGCTGGTTTAGAGGGTCAAACAATCAAACACAGTGCCACACACTAATTATACCTTGGCAGCCAAGACACAGTCAAGTTCTGTGCTTTTTAAATAAAACAAGACACAAACACTGAAATACGTACGGCAGGCAGATACACTGAAACACACATGCTTGAGAGACAGCAGGCTCAGCTAGACATGGCAGTCCTTCACAATATTACAAGTCAAACAGGACCAAAACCCTGTTGGTAACCCTGCAGAGTTCATTACGAAACACAACACAAAATAATTAACAATATAATTCAACTCATTCTCATGCCAACTTGTCACATACCACCGCTTTATTTTTGGCATCAAAACCACTTCGTTAAGGCGTTTTCACACCTGTAGTTCGTTTGCTCTGGTCCGAATCAGGGACCAAATTGTTATTAAAATTTTGGTGCGCAATGAAACTGCTCTCTAATTGCTCAGAATTTCCATGCGGGAAAACTCCCGGAAGTAAACAAAGAAGAGCAGACTTCCAGAACACAATAATAGAGGGACAACTACGCGGCTTGATCTCGGCCCTGGACATCTTTTTTTTTTACCTCGTAGCATTTTTCACTCAAGGCAAATGATACAGTTTGAAAATGAGGCAACAGGAAAACAATGTATTGATGCACTGGAGTCGCCAAAGGCGCATATCAAGATGTACGGAAGAGGAAGCGTGCATAACCCTCCTAAACTGTGACGTGCTCATCGGCCGAAACTATTTCAGAAGATCCATCAGGTATGCCCGTGGTCTTCAAAACAGCCTGACGTTAACACCTGTTTAGTACTGATGTGAACAGCGAGGGCAAGCGTAGGCTCTTTTGTAGTAATGTTGTCTGCGGTTGTTGCACAGCGCAGCTTGCTACCGCAGCTGGTTTAATCCAAAAAGGCGTAATGCTTTCTTCGGTTGGGCCGGATCGAGGTCGGATCATGTTCTCACCACAAACGAAGCGTACCGAACCGTACTGCAGTTCGTTTGGAAGCAAATCGAGACAAGGAGGTCTCGGTTCGCTTGTTTTGGTGCGCACCCGAGTGCGATTGGTGTGTTCATACCTGCCTAAACGAACCGCACCGATAGGGTAAACGCTCCAGGGTTCGATTCAACCGAACTAAACAAGGCAGATGTGAAAACGCCCTTAGTTAGGTTTACGAAAAAAACATGGTCGGGCTTAAAATGACTACGTTTGTAGTGAAAATTAAATTGAACGTTGTGAATGTGGGACACGAATGATCAGCTGATTGTAACGTGAAAGTTAAACTTAACATGCGGGACAGGAACAGCGGCCTCCTGTATGAAAGCTCTGTGTTTGTTGGACCAATCCACCTCCCCTCCCCTCCCACCCGCACTTTTTAAACTACATCACCTCACTCCTGGCGCACTGTCCCTGAGCATTTGTTGCCGTCGATGGGTTTACATTGTAGTTAATGGAACGACGTTTCATACTGGCGCTAAGGGTGATGGTACTGAACGCCGACGGCAGTGACAAAGCGTCGGTATTCTTTACACCCTAGGAATAAGAACGGGCTGATAATCAGGATTTGGCTATTTTCATATTTCATTTGCTTAATTTTGTTGAACAGTTAACAATTACATAACTGCTTCCCGTCCTTTCATTACTGAAACAGTCATTTAAACGTATTACTCTTCGGGTGCCCAGGTAGCTCACCTGGTAGAGCAGGCGCCGCCATGTACCAAGGGTGAGTCATCAATGCAACGGCCTGGGGTTCAAACTGACCTGTGGCCCTCTGCTGCATGTCATCACTCTCAAATAAAGGCCAGAAAGCCAAAAATATAATCTTTAAAACATAAATATATAAATATATTATTCTTGCCGTCAAACTGCAATTTATTTTGACTTGTTTAAAACCAAAAGTTAAACACTAATGCCATTTATTTTTGTCCTTGAACTATTCAGAAAGTAACTATAGCCATCTAACAATTACATATGTGTTATGTCAGATTATTTGAATATGCAAGCTACTTTCTTAGTGGTGCTTATGGTTGGACATTTTGTGTAGACACAGTGGAACATTACTGAACTGTTCAACAAACAAACTAAACATATCCTCTGCCAACATGTCTGAATTAAAAGGAAAAGCCCAGCGGTACTGTAGCGTGTGCAGCAACAGAAGCCAGACGTGTCGATGCCGAGCGCGCTGTGGATTGTGTGGCTGACACATCTCTCCTTTTTTTTCTCATTTTCCAGAGGGCTTGAATGTCCAGACCAGACTGACAGCAAGAGAGCGGAGGGGTCACTATTCTGCTGGAGTGTTGATGATTATGTCAAGTGAAAAGCATCTGCCTGTTTAATGTGATGCCTTCTGACAGGGAAACAAAGGGGAGGCTGTGTGTTTCCCCCTCAGATACCACTGGCTATTGCTCTGCTTCACATCCTGTCTGTGTACTCTTGGCTGGCATGTGTGTGTATGTACCTGTGTGTATGTGGGCTCTAGTGACAGTCACCTAACTTGAGTGTTGGACCTTCAGACTGTGGCCGTGAATTTGGTCAGTTCTCGCTTCTTTAATACAGTAGGTTGGTGTAGGATTTAGATCTAAAGTAGGTTTAAAACTGCATTGTCATTTACATTATGAGGGAAAAATATTTTCTCCCAGATTACGTTTTTGTTTTTGACTGACCACAAATATGTTTCTAATCAAAGTCCGTGGAAGTTTGTGCGTGCAGGGAGGAGGTCGGGGTTGATCGACACAGGACTTTCAACCAGGAGACTGCTGTTCATGTCCAATCCTGGAGAAATTATGTTTCCCTTTAAAGGTCCCATATTGTAAAAAGTGAGATTTTCATGTCATTATATTATAAAGCAGATTTAAGTGCTATAAAAATACTGTTAAACTATCAAAACTCAATATACTGAGTAATAAAGACAGCCCATATTCAGAAATTGTGCGTTTAAAACAAGCCGTTAGAATTTCTGTCCATTTGTGATGTCACAAATATACAATATTTAGACCCTTTACACGGTTTTAAACGTAAACATTCTAAATGTGTCCCGGTTTATTTCTTGGTTGCAGTGTATGTTAATAACATCAGCTGACAGGACATGGACCCAAACTGTTGCCTAGCAACGCAATTCTGTTGAAATGCACTAAAACGGAGCGTTTCAGGTAGAGGGTAAATACAGGTATATTCAGGCATACAGTATGAGGAAAATAAAGTGTTTTTTTTAACATTACAGCATGTAAACATGTTCTATTAGAAACACAAAATACAAGTATGAACCTGAAAATGAGCACAATATGGGACCTTTAAAGGTAACTGAGGATGCAGTTTAGTTGTATGGGAACATCATTTTATAGGAGACAGGGTTGAGCTACGAGATGTTGTTGAAATCAATAACTTGATTTAATTTTCAAACGTTGTCATAAAAAATAGAGAAAAGAAGGGCTTAGGGAGTGAATGTTGACCCTTCATGAAGACACAGGAGGCAAATGTGTACTGTTATAGTAGTAGTAGTACATGAGCATGTGTGTGTGTGAATCAGTCTGTCAGTGCCTGGGTGTCTTGTTACCATAAGTGAAATTTGTTCACCCATGTCTGTGCACACAAAGAAGTGCCATTTGTTTTCCACCAGGCATTGCAAACACTCCATCACCACAGAGAGACGTCTCTCAGTGGACCCAGCCCACATGCTCTGCAACACAAGCAATCTGTTTAGCAAGACAAGGCATGACGGTGTTTGTGTGTGAGCGTACGTGTGCGTGCATGCCTTCTGTGCTTTTACACCTATATGTCTAAAAAAAGGAAGCGTGTGTGAATTTCGACTGCAGATGGGAGCATTAAGATTATCATAATGCTTCTATCTGCAGTTGACATTCACATACACTTCCTGTACATCCGACAGTCTGCCACTATGGCTGTATTCCAAACCTCATACTATACTAGTAGTACAACTTCATACTATACTAGTAGTACAACCTCACACTATACTAGTAGTACAACTTTATACTATACTAGCAGTACCACCTCATACTATACTAGTAGTACAACCTCATACTATACTAGTAGTACAACCTCACACTATACTAGTAGTACAACTTCATACTATACTAGCAGTACCACCTCATACTATACTAGTAGTACAACCTCATACTATACTAGTAGTACAACCTCATACTATACTAGTAGTACAAACTCACACTATACTAGTAGTACAACTTCATACTATACTAGCAGTACCACCTCATACTATAATAGTAGTACAACTTCATACTATACTAGTAGTACAACCTCACACTATACTAGTACTACAACTTCATACTATACCAGTAGTACAACCTCATACTATACTAGTAGTACAACCTCATACTATACGAGTAGTACGTACTGATTTGGTCAACATATAGTATGCAGTATGCGAACAGAAACAAAATCTACAGTATGCCAAAAGTACCCGGATGTTGTACTGATTAGTAAAAAATCTCCAGTATGTATCGGACCAGTCTACCTCGTCTACTGTATCCCACAATGCAAAGTGCAGGAACGGTACAGGCTACGGTTACAACAACAGCAGCCAAAAATGGCTCATTTTTTACATTTTTCGTAGCTATTTCATCACTAAATTCACTCCTGAAAAGCTTTGAGGCGAGAAATCAACTGTGTATATTTTTAATATTGACAGTTTTACGATATTAGATGGCGAATCGAAAATATTTGCTCCACCGTTTTCAGAGTTTAGAAGCTCCACAAACTGCCTTGACAGCGAGCTATAGCGCCTGCCGGGGTCGCTACCTCGCCAGCCGGCTGGAGCTCTCTAGAGACCGGTCTGTAGACGAGGGGCTTTTATTTCCTTGTTGACAGATAGTTTGTTTAAATATCACAACACAAACGTTCATTATAAATTAACAGGAACCTGTGTTTATCTACCTTTTTGGAGTTGAAAAGCTCCACAATCGGCCGCGGGTGTAGCTTGCTTGCCAGCCTGCAACTGACGCTCACAGAGCGGCTACAGAGCAGCAGCAACTAGACTTGGTTTAGATTCTTGAAAACGTTTCATCCAAGAAGCTTCTTCAGTGACCTGAAGAAGCTTCTTGGATGAGTAGTGAAATGTCTTCAAGAATCTAAACCAAGTCCAGTTGCTGCTGATTTAACCCTTACTCAGATTCATAAAATAAACAAACATAACATAAACAATAAAATCTAGGTTTTATTTTTCGATAATATTGTAATAGTGGTACGAGTTCCTTTTTTTTTTGTCCAGTGCTTTAAGTGCTGGTTTAAAGGCTAGAGCCTTGTCTAGCATACTGCAAAATACATCACTTTAATGGTTGCATACTGCATACTACTGAGGAACGCAGTATGCAGTATGTACTGTATACTGTATACTGCGTTAGTCAGTAGTATGTAGTAGGCGGTTTCGAAGACAGCATATCACAACACTTAAATCCCCCCTCAAAACTCACCTGTTCCAACTGTCCTAATCACTGTTTGCTTCCTTAACAACATGTTTTTATCTGCTCAAGTATGTTTTTATGCACTGTAAGGTGTCCTTGGGTGTTCTGAAAGGTGCCAACAAATAATATATTATTATTATTATTACAGAGATGACAAATCAGAGAGTAACAGATGATTGTGTTTAAGTCAGATGTACTGTGACATGAACAGTCCGATCCAAAATATTTATCACAGAGCAGCTTCACAACAAGTGACCTAATGGAAATTTTGTGCTAAACGGTAGTTTGTCAATTTGTCACTCTCATTCACACAATTTGGCGTCTCTAAACCATCACCACCGCCAACATTTGATGGATACTTCAACACAGATCATTCATGTTTGTTTATGTGTTTGTGTTTTTGAAGCTTGAAGCTTGCAGTGCACACAGACTCTTCATCCTCCAAAACAAAATGACAGTCAATCGAAAGAATCCCAGGTGTAGAGCAGTTACACAGTACAAGCCCACCATATTCAGTGAGTTTTGGAATTGCTAGACCTAACATGGTAAGACTGTATAACCAATGAGTAACCACTTCCTCCAAGAATCTTCTTACGCCCGGGACACACAGGGAACGTCAGGAGCGCGGGGCGGCTGCGTGTCTGCTGCGTTTCTTCTGCTGCAGCTGCTGCTGTCAGCCCTTTCTTTCTACATAGAATTTGCCTTTTAATGGCCATTTCATTTCATTATAAATGTCATTTATATTTATTTTAGACAGAGAAAGGTTAAGAAACGTGTGGTAATTTGTAAATAATAGTAATAATCGACGAATAAAACTCCGTACTATATTCATTCATGGAGCTCTCCAAGTCACTGCATGTTCTACAACACTGTCCGGCACATATTTCAGAATAAAAGCCTTGTGTTAACAAATGAAGGAATTCTGTCCACAACAAAAAACACTTGAGGGCATTTATTTTTAAATGAAAGCAGGAAGTGTTGATTTAAAAATAAGTCTTTACTTTTTTTCATCTCCGTAACATATTCTACAGATAGACATCGAAACTGTAGTAATGTTGCAAGTATAATGTCAATATACAGTCAATAGATCACCTTCACTGTCTGTTGCTGCTTTGAGACGCGTGCGGCACGTGTCAAAAATAGGCGAGACCTCTATTCTCTAGAAGCATGTGTGACATGCGTCTCACGCGGGCATTGTGGCTGCTATAACCTGTTAACACGGCGACGGAATAAAAAACAACAGGTAACGCAGCCGCCGCGTGCTCCTGACGTTCCTGGTGTGTCCGGGCTGTTAGGGAGCTAGGCAGACAAACAACACCACCACCTAGTCCAGATAGCAGAGAAAAACGCTGCAGCCACGTCAGCTATCGTAAGTCCCGACCCTCAACATCCCCTTCAAACTCTTCAAACGTAAAGATCGCAAGCTTACTTTTGAAATGCAAAGCTTCTGCGTAGACTACCCAGTACATATGCAGAGGCATTATTGTGGTCTCACCTCAAGTGTGAAATAGTTTACTTTTAAAATGAATCGCAGTTAATTAATGACGATAACACAATGAGCCTAAAGTGGAATTCGAAAGTTTGTCCTTTAAATCTCCTGAGCAGACTCAAGCTGCCTTGATGAGTAAGAGAAAACTTTTAACTATGTGTAAAAAAAAAAACAACCAAACGAACAGAGAAGGCAGAGAAGACTGAAATAGATTAGAATTATGTAGAAATTCATTCACTGCATCTTCAGACTTTTGCTTTCACTACTCAGGCTAACTGAAGTGCACTTTAACATGTATAGTGTTAAATTATTATTCACTAATTCACTACACATTTATGACCTTTTTTTACCACAAGTACCTTCCACCCACATCCTAAAATAAACACTTTTACAACAAACTGAGGACCAATAGTCCAATGACCGAGAGCACAGTTGATTCCCGCAGCATTGGGCCACTTCTTTATTAAGTTGATTGCTCTTTAAGCCCTTCAGCTCTGACATATTGGCTTTTCCGTGTCAGACCCTCTCAGAGTCGTTACCATCACTCTGTAAGGACCAAACTCCTCTCCAATTCTTGTGATCGTCCTAAAAGTAATTTACCTAATGGATGAGTGTCATTACGTAATGACAACAGCCATATTATGAACGTAACAAAGCAGGGACTGTAGTTCATTAGAGGAAGAGAATTGTTTGGGAGGCACGAGATAAGGAGCCGAGAAACGAGAATGGGTCCAATATTATTATTATTTATATATCCTATTTGACAAATGGGCTAATAATATGGGATAGGGATGCACGATATTGGATTTTTGCCGATATTTTCCAACTAATTTTGGCCGCTTGCAGATACTGATATACACATATTTAGTCTATCTAGTTATCTAGTTAAGCGGCGCATAATCTGGGCGCAAAGTAAGGTGCAAGGGGCAAAGCAGTTGTATTTATAGGCACAGAAGGCTTGCTTCTGTTGAAGAAGGCCTTGGATCATATCGACGGAGCTGTTCAATCTTGTTTTGATGTAGACGATTTGTGGGCGCTTGCAGTTCAGTTTGGATGTCTTCCAAGCGAGACTGTGCAAGTTGCGAATGTTTAAAATGCCCCACGATCTTCCCATCTTCATTTGCTATGGCATCACTAACACTGCGTTGTGAAAGAAGCCCCTCGTGCACAACAAGCTGCAATTCACGAGCAGAACAGCCCAAGCTAGAGACTCCCATCTCTTCCATCTCCTTCTTTATCATAGTCCGATTATCTCGAAGAATCACAGGCACTTTAGCCAGCGGGATCTTCCAGTCATTTAGCATCTCTTTCATGGAGGCTGCATTTAAAATGCCGCTGCCGCTGGAATGCCTCGATGAGCGTCTGCTGCCTGGAGTCGTCTTTTTAGTTAGCTAGCATGAACTCCTGGTGTTCCTTCAGTGATGCGTTTGCAGATGCTTAATTAAAGTGGTAGTATTGTATGATGCAACACAACTTCGACCCCTTGGGATGTTGGCTTTACACACATTACAATGTGCCGTCTTGCTTTTCTGTGTTTCGACTAAAATATCTCCAAACTATCTCCAAACTATCAACATGTTGAGTTAGCATTTAGCAAACTACAAGCTCACTTAGTTGCAGCCGGCTGTCTTGTTTACGTTACGGCTTCCAGCGCAAGCTCCGCCTGTATGTTTAAACTCATAGAATTTTGGGAAACAAAAAAAATACCAGGACATATATATTTTTAGAACTCTTTAATTACTAATTAATTAGTTAATTTTGTCCTACAACATTTTGGCTATGGGCTTAAAATTGTATTAGTACATATTTAAAATTCATAAAAACATCAGACTGGAATCTGGATCGGTGACCTCAGTCCGATATCTGATACGTGAATAACATCACATTGGAGCCGATACCGATATTGGGTCAGATCCGTCCCATCTCTGGCATCATCTAGTGGTGTGATTGCAGATTGCAACCAACTGAGTACCTCTCCGCTAACTCCTCCCTTTCCAAGACTGTGGTAATGTGAGCCGCCAAAATGCGAAACCGTGGTAACGCCGTTCACCCCACTCAGAGGTCGTCCTTACCATAATAACACTACGTTAGGAGTCAGACGAAGGCTGGCGGTACCACGGGTTTCGCACTCTGCGGCTCACGTTAGAGAGAGAACTACGGTGGCCTTCAGGTAACGTAAAAAAACGTGAAAGCCTCTCTCTAGAACCAGCGTTTGGTCTGTCCGTTCTGGGCGACTGTAGAAACATGGTGGACTCCGTGAAGAGGACCCGCTCACTATGCAGATATGAAGGGCTCATTCTAAGCTAACAAAAACACTCTTAGTTTCAGGTGATTATAAACTTATGTAGTTATGAATATTATATTATATTACATTACTACGAATAGATCCCCCTAAATGTTACACGCTGTTCCTTTAAATGCTTGACATGTTGATGTGGCATTCAAAAAGTATATTGTGAATTTAATAAGGGGACCAGATAATGTGGTGGGATGGTCAAATTTCTCCCACTTGCCTCCATTCACTGCTATAAACTACAGTGCATGTGTGGTTGTAATAAACGGCCTAACAATGGATAAAAACACTGTGGGGCTTGAAAGAAGGAATTAGGGTGAAAACACAGTAGCTCTAACAATGTGTCAGAGTTCATCCAGACAGCCGCCATAGCAACATGACGAGTTCACACGTGAAACCTTCTAGCCACTCGACGCTCAACTCAGATCATCTGCTGTCTTCTCTTCTCCACCTGCCAAGTGGATGACAGCTCTCAGTGGACCCATTTTAACAAGGAGGGCCTCGGGGCCCGAAGGGAAAAAAATAAGTGATTCCAGCAGATTGCAAGCGGACCCCCATGGGAAACAGCAGCAGCCTGCTTTCTTATCCCGACAGTATCCAGCAGCCTCAGTCTGTAGCTCTATCTGGACCACGACGTTTCCAACAAAGTTACAAGTCAAGATAAGTCTCACGTCCAGTGGGAGAGGACTGGGAAGGAGGCGCCGTGATTAAGTTTGTGCTTCTTTATCACCTTGGGAAAGGTTGAGAAAAAGAGAGAACACACGCACACACACACACACACACACACACACACACACACACACAGAGTGAAGTAAGAAAAATCCCTTGTTTTCCCAGGAGTAATCAATTAATTGTAGGAAAGTTGCCAGCAATTACTGATCAAAGGAGGAGCTGAATTGCAGTCCTTAAGCTTTGAAGAAGTTTAATAAGTCACCTACATGCCTAACAGTCTAGCCCGCTTATCGTTTTAATTTAAGCCTTAATGAGACACTAAGATTATCACCTCCCTCACTCAGCTCCCTGGAGAGAAAGTAAATATGGAGGACAGACATGGGAGGAAAAAAATCACAGTGTGTAGAATATCCACAATAAGTCACTCAACTGCAGTCTATTCCTTCACTGCCATTTCATGTTGAGTAGCTTCAGAGATAACTCACTGCTACATAGATCAGTGAAGTCTTAGCCAGTAATGTTCTCATTAGATTTTCAGTTTTATCACCAGCCTCATTAGGCTTGGAGTTATTTTTTTTCTTCAGCTCTAGTTAGGTCTGATTTCTTGCCAGGAGGACAAAGGCACACATATGATGCACATGATGCATAATTGTATGATAATTCTTTGGAGGTCAGTCCAAAAGATGGGGGGAAAAAAAGCGTCTGTCACCTCTCCAGCTGACCCTGTCACTTCCCCCTCCAGAGCTGAACTCTACTTAACCCTCAGGTGATGCCACGTTTCCCCCCGCACACGCCTCAGCCACACTCCGGCTAATTATGGATGTCACAAAACTGACGCCTGCAATCGGGGACAGCCATTATGCTGCTGTAAAAAGCTACAGTAGCTGCTGATGCTGCAAAAAGCGTGCCGCGGCGGCGGTGTTGAGATAGGACATGTGTTTCCCCAAACAGGCTCCGTAGTGTAGGCGTCACAGTCGACTGATGCCGCGGCAGAAGACATATATCCCACCGATCATTTCTGACAGGCAACTAGCGCCGCAGATGTGCTCGTAAAAGAAAATGCATGGGGACAAACGGCACATAGCAGTGCAAGAAAAATAACAGCGATGGCATGTATGTGACAAGCAGGGTGACGAGTTAACCTCATGCCACGTCTGTTTCAGGAGTCAGCCGGAGATGAGGCCCTGACTAAAGCCGAAGCCCTGTGGGACTAGTACGACCTGTTGACCGTGTGAATTGTAATGATGGCAGTGGTGTTCTATGTTGTCAATCTGCCATGTGCACAATCTGGAGAATACTGATCATATGTCCCCAAATTCAATTTCAATTAAAGCTGTAGTTGTGTGCCTATAAAACGCTAAAAATGGGCGAAAATCGCACATTAAATTCAAAATGGCTGACTTCCTGTTGAGTTTTGGGCATACCTCCAAGAGGCTTTTTTGTGCGTCTCAACATGTTACATCTGTCTGCCAAATTTCCTACATGTAGGTGAAACCGGAGCGAGGGGCTACATTTTTTATGTATGTATTTTTCCAATACTTTTTGGTGGGCGCTAGCGAGCCATTTTGCAACACCCAAGAAATTTTTCACCGTGTCTTATAAGTGTGTCAAGTTTAACAGCTTTTTGAGTTTTTTTGCTAAGGCCCTCAAAAAGGCGATTCATTTGGGAGAAAAAGAAAAAAAAGAAACACTACAGTTTCAATAGGGCCCTTAACAACCACGTTGTCGGTGCTCAGGCCCTAATTATTCAGTTTCTGAAGCATTTTTGCCTTCCTGAAATATCGTCCTTCAAAGCATACAGTACAATGTATGTGGACACTCAAACATTAGTGATAGTTGAACATTTTGTTCCAAAACCATGGGCCATTAATCTGCCGCCATAACAGCCTCCACTCTCCTTTTTTTCAGGCTTTCCAGCCAGATGTTGGAACCAGGCTGCAGGGACTTGCTCCCATTAGCCACTAGAGCATCACTGAGGTCCAACACAGATGTTTGGTGACGAGGTCTGGCTCGCAGTTGGCGTTGCAGTTAATCACAAAGATGTTGGAGGGGGAAGGAAGGCCGCTTCTTTATGGATGTGGCTTTGTCATATTGAAACAGAAAAGGGCCTTCTCACAACTTTTGTCCCAAAGTTGGAACGTTGGACTGCTGTCTAAAATATCATTTTAGTTCCCTTATTGGAACTAATAGCCCAAATCAGGAGAAACAGTCTAAGACCAAGAGTATGTGGGTGTCCACTGTCCACATATATTTGGCGATGTAATGTATCAAAGAGCCAAGAAAGGCTCATATCATCCAGCTCCAAATGTGAAAACTGCTAACGGGCAACAGTACAAGTATTTTGTGAACCAACAAGGATGTTGGCAGAAGTAAGGTGTGAACACAGCACTTTTAGTCCTGTCTAGAGTCGTTTTAACCACTGAGGCCACAGAGTCAAACAGGAAGTGATAGTTTGCTGAGGAGAAGTCTAATTAGCCAAACACCAGACATCATTATGAGCTGTTAAGTCTTGCCAAAGCTTAAAGTCATGCCACTGATGAAAAAAAAGTATGATTCAGGTGTTCGATTTTTAGCAGGAGTGTGGGATTCATTTGTCTGTTAATTAAAAATGCAAATAAACAAAAACTGCAACCGCAAATTACTATCATTCCAAAATATGACAAAGAGCTACAGTGTGAAATGACATGTGATTAGTATCTAAAACCACAGCTTCGGCATCATGACTGTACTGGCTGTCTTATTTTGTTGTTCTGAGCTTGGTCCTGTTCTGGGAGCCGGGACTCTGTGTGGTGCTGCTCTTCTGTTGGTCTGATAGACCACAGAGGTCTGAGGCGATCAATGCTATTAGCATTCGGTCAGTAGCGCTTCCTTAAAAAAATTAAATTATTTACACCGTCGGTTTTCATCTCCTATTTGTGAAACCTTAAAGTTGATGACGGATAACCTTCTTGCAAGTTAATTCCTCTACAGTGCTCTGGCATTTATTTTGGAACAAATGCTAGCATGCTAGTTAGCTCGTTTGTCAACTTGTGAACCGGCTAAAACTGGACACGCTGTTCAACACTAGGCCTGTGTGTTTTCAGGCTGTTTTGGAAAAAAGATCTTCAACCACACTGATATATATAGTGGAAAAACAGCTAAATCTTTTCTTTTACCTGTTTTGTTGAGCCCCTTATAAAAGAAATAACAATAATTAAATCTCTAAAGTACAGCACCTGGAAATGGTAAAAAAATGACCTAAAATTCAAGATGGCCAACATCCTGTTGGGTTTACGGTATACCTCCAAATGGCTTTTTTTTACGTCTCAACATGGTACATATACCTACCAAATTTCATACATCTTGGTAAAACGTGTCGTCAGCGCTACTCAATAGGGGGCGCTAGCAAGCCAATTCGCTACACCCGAGCACGAAACCCATATCAGATATCTATTTCACGCACGTCTGACGCGTTTGCCAAATTTCATAAAAAGTTGAGTAGCCCAAGCACCTAATTTTTCCGCTCAAAAGACATAATAGAATAATAATAATCCTTAGAAGAACAATAGGTCCTCGGACTGACGTTGTCGGTACTCGGGTCCTAATAAAATTAAAATCTTGATGACAGCTTTGTTGATTCCTATCTCCAAAAATCATCTCCAGAGACAAATAAACTGTAATTACCATAACCAATAAATTAAAAATTACCATTACCGTGCATGTCATCCATGTCAACTGTCCAGATTGAACTCTTTTGGTGGATTTGTCCTCCTGTGAATGGGACCCCCGTGCCGAGTAGCAAGAGGGATTTACACACACTGTGATGTTTAATCTCTCTGTAAAGTAAAAATATATTTCACCACACATAAATCATCTGATGAAAGTAGTTAAGTGCCATCTGAGGTATTTAGGGGGAAACAGACCCTTAATTATTCACATAGCGATTCCCAGGGTCCTGCTTTTATCAGATGACCTCTGTCTCTGGCGGTCAGCGTTATCAGGTCACAATTTCATCTCACACATTATTATGCAAATGACAGATTCACACTAGATCACAAACACAAAAGACCTCTGCAGTCATTCCAATGACATGAGGTCCACTGGTAATACTGGTGCAGAGTGAACATGGTTATTAGACATGTAGAAACTATTGTGAAGCTCTCTGCTACGATATACCTGACAGAGGCATGAGATTGAACAAATGGCAACCTGCGAGCATAGTCTGTTATATAAAAATGTATTTTTGTAACTGTATTTATGTTTGTTTGCGTCTGACAACCAGTTTGATTTAAAAAATAAATAAAAATAGCTTAATTTTTCTATGATAACAGGTACTATTCTGCTTTCAGAGAGGCCGAGCAAATACATGGGTCTGAAATAAAGTTTTATGTATGAAGTCACTGAATTAACATTCCTTTTGAACTGATGATCTTTGTGAACTAATCACATAAAGTCATATAAGCACTTGCACCTCCATTTTATGTGATATGTATATGAATATTGGCTGCTCTAACCTGTTAACATGAACGCTGAAATAAAAAACAACAGGTTCTGCAGCCGCCAGACGCTGCTGACATTCCCAGTGTGACCCGGGTCTGATACCCCCGGCCACAGCTGTCGCTGGTGTGGAGGCTTAAAAAGAAATATGAGTGGCTGAGGTACTCACCACCATATTTTACACATTGCACTGCTGAATGAAAATAACATGAGAACATTCTCCATGCACACACTAGCACCGTGCACGGCAACTGCGCGGTTAAAACGCCATCTTAACAGTTACTTCTGCTTATCTGCATTAGCCGAACACACCGCAGCTTATTGCTTTGTGGCGAGTAGCCTCCTGGGAAGAGTGGAAAACAGTGGCGGCCCAGGCTGGTGTGAGGTAATTGACAAATGCGTATCTCGGTAGGAGGGACTCTCCGAGTGTTGAGGAATAGTTACCCATGTGTTTCTTTTCCTGGTGGCGCAGGTTACTGCCTGTGTGCCTGAAACCTCATTAAGCATCCGCTGTCATCCTCCATCTGTTAAACACTCAGCCAGCAGAGCCGAGCAGAGAGAGGGGGAAGCCAGCTGTCTGCTAACTTCCTCTCCTCTCCTTCACTCTTCATCCTTCTCTCTTGTACTATATACATCCACGGTGTCCTCTTTTTTTGTTTATCCTGCATCCCCCACTTTTTTTTTTTCTTTATCGCCTCTGCACCTTCCACCTCGGAATCCTTTTTATGTTTTTACTTTCAACTACACCGCTAACTCTTTTTGAGGGCAGCAGGACTGAGCGCTGACAGTTTCTTTGCCACCATAAAGACGAGAAATAATGCGAATAGAGATTCTACATTATGATTATGGCTTGTTTATGACTGTGCTCACAGCGTTTCCAGTGCCTGCCCCCTAAGGTACACAATAAAAAAGCAAGCGATTCTCCCCCACAATAGGCGTTTTAGAATTCAATTTCCTGTATTGAGGATAGCTCGGCGTTATTGTTTTGCATTGTCCTGAAGGGTTTTCTGTTTTTTACCGCCTCTGTGTCTGCCTGTGACAGGTCACCACAATTTTCATTGAAAGTTAAATCAGTTAAAAATTCACATCTTCATGCTAACTGTTTATCTTTTAATGATTCTGTAGAGAAATTACACACTTCTTTTTCCTAATTTATTTGTCATTCTCATTCTTCTTTCAGCCGGCTAGGTGACTCACAGCAGAGAGGATAGAGAGACAGACAGAGAGAGAGACAGAGAGAGAGAGGTGGAGGTGGGGAGACAGATGGAGACAGAGAGATAGCGGCGTATTCCTCCTCTCGCCTGTCTGAGCGGGGTGTAAATAGACAGGGTCAGCGGCTGGGGTCAGAGTTTCCGATGAGAGTTGATCTCCGGAGTCTACCGCCTCGGGGACTCCGAGCTCCGTCAACCTCTGGCCCCTTCCGGGCTCCGCCAGCTGCCCCCCGTGCCCCTCCAAACTTTTTAATGAGGCAGTTAGCCGTGCAGCGGTGGCCTTTCAGTGACGTTCGCTGACCGAGCGCTCTGATGAGAGGGAATATTGATAAAGCTGTCGGGAGGGAAAGCTCTACCCGACAGCAGCTCTCTCTGTGTGTGTGTGTGTGTGTGTGTGTGTGTGTGTGTGTGTGTGTGTGAACAGTCTTAATAATTCCCTCCCTGAAAGCAGTTGCCACCCAAACCCAAATAAACAGCACTTACAGTGCCAATAAAAGTCAGCAGAAAATGAGATCAGCGTAGCGAGGTCACCGACCCTGAACCGGACCAGAGAGGAAAAAGAACATTCCTAAAGCACACATAATCATAAACATCACTGCCCGTCCCTTAAAATGTAGCCTTTACATGTCTATTAAAGGCCGGAAATCCATCTGGGAGTTTTTAATTTGTCTGCACTGATGAGGCTGATATTATATCAATAACCTAATAATCTGTAGAGTTCAGATTTTGGTGAACAGATAGGTGATTTTTATTTAGTGGGAGTTAGGATGTTTTTAATAGCAGAATATAAATAGGGAACCAATTTTCTATTTTCTTATGACTTGTTTTAATAAAACAAATTCCATGATCACTTGTGTATTTTTATGCGACTATGGATGCATATTCAGATTAAAAAGATCAATATGATATGTTGCAATATCTCAGATGCCATTGTATTAGGTGTTATTAGACGGCTGTGTTGAATAATCGATTCTGATTGGTCAATCACAGCGTTCTGCGGTCTGTAATCTCTGTATAACAGACCGTTGCTATGTATAAAAGACCGTTGCTATGGGCGCAGCTCTGATGTCGGACTCTGGCTGACCACTTTTTGTGTCAAAATATTGATTTCTTCAGTAAGTAGCCGCTCGGCGTCACGTTGCAGCATCGCCCTGTCGGGGATTCCTCACAACAATGACCGGCTCGCTGTACATCATCCTTTACTTATGTTTCTAATTTACATTTAATTTATGTTACGCAGAACAAATATTTTTGTAGGGATGTGTAAAGTACCAAATCATCCTTCTCATTGAGTCGGTAGTTGTAGGTATTTGAAGCAGTTTTAAAATAAATAAATAATCTTTTTCATGTGTTAAAGGTTGTTTGAACACTGTCTGTTGTGTGTGATGAAATGTTGTATGACTGTATAACAGTTCATTAATATTTTTTATGATTAAGAGGTCTTTGTTTCCTTGACACAAAAGGGGAATAAATAACAGCAAAAACAAAATCAGCATCGGCTATCGGCCAACTTGTTATTTTAAACATTGGTATCGGTATCAGCCCAGAATCTCACTATCCAAGTACAGGAAGCTCTGGCAGGCTACCGTCGTGCTAGTAGGTGTTGGTGACCAAAGCAGAGGAGAAAGTACCAGTAGTTGTCAAGTGGAAGTAAATTTGTCCATGAATAAACACCGCAGCTCCTCAAGACCCGAGTAAATTCCCCATGTCTTGCTTCCCAGCTGCTGGGTAAATCGATGGGAGTTAGCCCCAAAATGAGCATCAGCTTCGGCCTCAGAGGCAAAACAAAGTCTCTCCCCTGTGCTGCGTGAAGCAGGAATGGTGAACCGAACTGGAAAAAAGGAAAAAACAACGCATCAACACAAAATGAGACCACGGGGAGAGGAGACCCAATGGTTAATCGACATTTGGTTCGACAACTTTATAAAGGGTCATTTGGAAAAAACGTACAAAAACATTTCTATTATTTCCCAAGAGGATGAGAGAGAGAGGATCCAAGAGGTGGGGAGAGCCCGTCTACCAACTAATCAATCACATAACGTATACTGAGACACAGCTCACGCAGGTGATGACGAATGGATATAAGTGTGTCTTGCAGAGTTCTTTGGTGCGCTTGCTATTATTGCAATGTGAAACCAAAACTAACCAGATCAAATGTATACAATGTAACAGAAACTCAGACGTTCAGGTGTGAAAAGGCCCAGAGTCACAGGAAACTTTTCTGATGAAATCAATTATATAAGACATCCAGGTTATGATAACCAAGGCCCCAGCATTTGGCAGCTGGAATGAAATATGCATGTTTAAAAATTGCACCTGATATGCAGGAAGAAAAAACTAATAAAAAATAGTTGTAATTCAAGTTTGATTTTAGGAGGCAGGACGATTAAATCACAGATTTTGAGGGTGTAAAAGGTGTAGAAAAACTATATAAGAAAAATCCAAAACTGCAACACTGACAGAGCCGCACAACATTTCAAATAGACCAGAAGTTACCTCTTCCCTGTCTTCAGTAATGAGCCTTCCGTACCCTCGGAGACCTGACACTGTTGAGACCGAGCTGATGAAGGCTTACACCACTGTTGTTAGCGCCAAGTTAATGTGACGTCTCCCTCTCATTGGCTGTCACATGTTATTTTAACAGCCGTGCTTATATATTAGCGGCGCTGATCGGCGCTGATGTTGTGGAGGGAAGGAGTCGTTAATAATTCAGCGCTGAGCCGTCCGTCGGCCCGCTGGGAACCATCAGATGCGAGAGCAGATGACGACGCCCCGCAGGTATTAAAGATGGTATCTAGACCGTAAGGCGCCTACCATGCTAGCTAAGGCTCCTGTGTATGTGCCACCCCCCAACACACACACACACACACACACACTTCCATGTGGAGCAGGATTACAGAAGAAGCAGGTGAGAGGTAGGAGAGATCACAGACAGGAGGTGGATTTTATCTGCCGCATTAAGAACACCGATAGGAGATAGAGATAGAGGCTTCAGTGCTCGCTGCGGTGAGGACGCGAGGATCAGATTTGACGCCAGGCTCACGTCTTCAAAAGCCCTAATGGAAATGAGAAGGCTGGCTTTGACTTGACTCACTGCGCTGCATGTTATACTGTCAAGGTGTGTTCAGATCACTTCACACAGCAAGTAGAGTACGATTAAAGAGTCGTTTTTCAGCTGGCAACTCCGGTGCGTTAATGTGTGGAAAAGATGACGTCGAAAGTCCCCTTTTTAAAAAAAAAAAAAAAAAAAAAAAATTCTTCACATAAAGATACGGAGACTTTTGGACTCATTTTTTATAAGGGAGTTTGCCAAGCCGACCTCACAACGGAGTTACTAGAACTACATGTCGCATGAAGAGAGAGTCTGTGTCAGATGAAGTAAAACAACAGGTAGCCGAATAGCGGTTTGTTCAGACCTGTCTGTAATAACAGCAGGATAGACAGGATTGTAAGGCGCAGTGTGTTGGTGAATATTACGGATATGGAAGAAGGCACGTTGTGATGATGTGTGTACATTTTCATAGGAGCCATAGTTTTCTGTATGCTCGCAAAGGAACGGTTTCATTGTCGTTGAAATCACAAAGGTTCCAACTTCTATTTGGGCGACGTGGAATCAGTAGTGACGACATGATTTTATGATTATACACCATAAGGTAAAGATGGTGTTTATTGTTACAAAATAACAAGTCCATTTCAACTGCAAGTGTGAAACGTCCTCAAGTGGCTCTGGATCTAAACAACCGGCTGCAGAAGCAGCGCTGCCCATAAAGCATGCTTAAAGTATGTCTCACAGGAAGGTATCCAAATGCTGAGAGAAGTACTATTGCCTTCACTGAGCCAAAACAAGCAAGTGGTTGACCTCAGGTCTTTCTCATTTTCCAGTTTGTGCATCCTTGATTCCTTAAAGAAGAGACGTGAGGAGGGAGGAATCGAGGAAAACAGGCATTTAACAAAATGAGAACTCCTTGCCTCGGCTTTCAACTCCTCCTCCGAGCGAGCGGACCGCACAACAGAGCTTTTTGGGGTAAACGAAAGGAGGCGGAATCTACTTTTACATAAACGGAGGTTGGTGTACAGATATCACAGTGTTGAAGAAAACATGCAGTCCTCACTTAGAGACTCTTTTCGTAAAGTGCAAACCGTTTTATTCACCGCGGGAGATTTCCTCGTTCATCCTGGTCGGTGTTTAAGAAACTTTACTAACAGATAGCCCCTTGAGATGACACCACCTCAGGGTGCATTGTCTCCAGGGCCATATAGCAAAGGGACAAAGACAGGCTGCATTCACATCACTGTTCAATTCTGTAGTCAGTCAAAGCCATGGTTTGTAAGTGAGTTAACTGGTGATGTGTTGCCATGGTTACCTGCCGTTTAATATATTACACCGATGTAGACTGGTGATTATATTAACTGGAACTAAAGTATGTTTGAGGAGACGCATATTTTCTGTGGCCACGATAGAAGTTAGAAACAGCACATCCTGTATATACAAATGAATGAATAAGTGTCATTCAACTGCATGAAGATCGCTCATTCAAACGAGCCCACATTTTTTTATATATATGAAATTATAAAGGTACGATCTACATTTATATTTAGCTTTACAACATGATACATCCATCAAGTTCTCCAAGACGAGAGAAGAGTCAAACTAAAGGAGCATTCAGGTCCTCAACAACTCAGCTCAAGGAGCTACACAGCCAGTCCCCCTCCTTATTCCAAGGTTCCCACAAGGCACCGTTTAGCACCTCTATGAGATGCACCGGGCTTTCAACTTACTACAATGAAACCATGTGTGTTAATATTAAACGCTACACCACACCTCACACCCACAACAGGGTGGATGGGTTCGACAAACACAGGGCTTTCATCCAGGAGGCCGCTGTTGGGGTCCCGTGAGAAACCTACAACACGTTGTTTGTCTTTGTGTTTCACTTTCACTTTACAAACATAGTGTAACCCTAACCCTAACCTTGTAACAACCTTTTTCCTAAACCTAACCAAGTGTTATTGTTTAAATTCACAATGTTAACCACATGTTTACTGCGACCGTAGTGGATTGCGTAGTTTGGCGTACTGGGCTTCCCAGAGTGTTAAGCCTCGTCAACACTGGGAACATCAGGAGCGCGTGGCGGCAGCGTTACCTGTTGTTTTTTTATTTCGGCGTCCTTGTTAACAGGACGTGTGTCTCTTCTAGAGATTCGAGGTCTCGCCTATTTTTGACGCAAGCAGACAGTGAAGGTGATCTACTTACTGTATATTGACATCATATCAGCAACATTACTACAGTTTCGATGTCTATCTGTAGAATATGTTACGGAGACGGAAAAAAGTAAAGATTTATTTTTAAATCAACACTTCCTGCTATTATTTTAAAATAAAAGCCCTCAAGCGTTTTTTTCTGTGGACAGAATTCCTTCATTTGTTAACACGAGGCTTTTATTCTGAAATATGTGCAGGACGGTGTTGTAGAACATGCAGTGACTTGGAGAGCTCCATGAATGAATATAGTACAAGGTTTTAATTGTGGATTATTACTATTATTTACAAATTACCACACGTTTCTTAACCTTTCTCTGTCTAAAATAAAGAAAGAAAGGGCTGACAGC
Source organism: Hozukius guyotensis (assembly GCA_916700995.1). Classification (NCBI taxonomy): domain Eukaryota; kingdom Metazoa; phylum Chordata; class Actinopteri; order Perciformes; family Sebastidae; genus Hozukius; species Hozukius guyotensis. The sequence continues at coordinate 14,005 of CAKALU010004555.1, read as the reverse complement.
AGCAACAGCAGCAGAAACGCAGCTGACACGCAGCTGGTGTGAACACCCAGTGCGTGAATCACGCAGCCACCACCCCACGCAGCCGCCACGCGCTCCTGACGTTACCAGTGTGGATGAGGCGTCAGAAAGTGAAGCCGAGAGGTCCTGACGGTGTGTCAGTATGTGACGAGTTGGGTTTGCGCAGCACGATGTTACAGAGATTAGAGGGAACACTTTGTGACAGGGACGGAAAAAAAGTCCTCACATCCTTTACCAAGTAAAAGTATTAATACTTGTACTTAAGTACTAGTAAATGTCCACCTACTCTACATTCTGTTGCCTAATTTAAACTGTTAACAATACAAGGCATATTTTACAAGCACAGCACCCTTTTTGTTTCTAAAATAGTCCGCAAAGTAACAAGAAACTACAGTACAGCCATCAAATGAACACAGTTGAGGTAACATATTACATCTTACTACACGGAAGTACTAAACTTAAAGTCTCAGTATCTCAAAATTGTATATCAGCTCTTGGGGGAAAATGCACTTATTACCTTCACACGTCAGCTTTATCCACACAATGTTTTATAAAATCCGACATCTCTGAATGCCGTACGGGGACTATTCACAATCCTGTATTCACAGAAACGATATTAAAATATAAGAATGGAAGTGTGATATTATTCATCGAGACACATAATGCATGCATTGCAACACCGAAAGCTGACGTGTCAAAAAAATTCAATATGATTTCAGGGGTAACAAGGATTACTTTAGAATGGATGTTCCTGCAGGAGACCAATCTGAGCGGCGCGGCCTGGGCTCCCTGTTCTTACACGTCTGCCCATTCCAAAAGTCATTTTCACTTCCAGCGCAGGATGCATAATGTATGACAGGGTTAATCAACTTGAGACAAGGAGGAGGGTGTGGGGAGGGAGCCATTTGGCTAGAACAGCCTGCCCTCTATAGGGCGCATCCCCTTCCTTTCATCGCAATCCTTCGGGGGCTTTCTCTCCATCGACTGTCATCTTTGCACACTCTCTCCCATATCCTTCCTGTCTTTATTTGACTCCCAACATTGAACCTCCGCCACCTCGTCGCTTCACAAACTCTCCTCACTTCCAAAAACTAGGAGCTGTTTTACAAGGGGAACCCCCCAGCAGCCATCAATCTTGATGTTCTTCTACAGCCACAAATTATTTGTATTGTCTCAGTCAATTACTCTCCCATTCATCTTCCTGCTGAGCTGTGACATTTCTGTGTGTATGTGTTTGTGTGTGTCTGTACACACACAAATGCACGCTTGCATAATGCACATATGTCAGTGTTTGTGTGGGCTGCCTTGTCCCTTGTAGTTGTCCTCATTACCTCTGATCAATACTGCCTAGTGCCAACTCCACTAATACACCCCACTCTCCACACACACACACACACACACACACACACACATACACTCTCAGAGGCACTGAAAAACGCTCATTTTTAAATAAACGATTGCAGCCTTGAGATTTACTCGGTGGCTGGTGCTCGAGTTTGGAAAGGCAGTAGAAAAAGAAATCAGCTTTATTGTTTATGACTACACATCATCTTCCTCATACTGCTACAGGGGAGCAGAAACAGAGAGATACAGGTGAAGAGGCACACACACACACACACACACACAAACACAAAGAACTGAGAAAAAGAAAAATAGGCAGGATGGAAACTGGAATTGATCTGACGTGGGGCCCCGGGGCCACGTTATGACGAGGTTTGCAGTAGCTGGGAGAAGTTTGATGGGGGGAAAAGGGATGATGAAGGGATGTTCATCACAGCAGAAGTATAGAGCCATCATCCTCCTCCTGGAAGGAGCGGTGTTACATTACTGCCTGTGCCTCCACTGTCAGTAAATAAAGCTGTTCCCTTCACTAATGATCCCGAGAATACTTGTCCTCCGCGGACAAAACTTTAACGTTCTGCTACGCGCGGCAAAATAAACAACACGACCGACGGTGGAGGAGACACCGGCGACCTCGCAGCTCGCACGGATCTTCAGATATGAGGACTGCAGGACTGTAGGTCAGAGGATTCCTTTTAGATGTGGCAGATATTAAGATCCAATCATTGGAATGCAGATGGAGGAAAGATGTGTTCACAAATTCAACTTTCTGTTAAAGCTGTGACACAGAGGTACAGTAAATAAGACTAAAGGCCCAAAGTCCGCCCCCCAATAACACATAATACAAGTGTTCAACAGAATAAGCATCATTAAATTACGATTTTAAACGTCAAAGCCAATTAGCCCTATCATGAGGAGTAGGCTACTTCTCAGTCGGGGTTTGGAATCTAGCCATGTTTAATAGAGGCTGCATTATAAACTGGAGAGTTTAAAAGCGAGGCTGTTTACCAGGCAGGGAGGGACTAACCAAAGACACTATTAAACGGTCAGTAGGCAGTATATTTTTGGCATCATTGGGACAAAAATTCCATAATAACATTTCAGCATATTGTAATTCAAATGCTCTGAGAGATAACTAGACATCTACACCTCCTCATGGCTCTGTTTTCAGGCTTTAGAAAATCTAGCCTGTGACAGCTGGACAGCGGACCTCAGATCAGCTCTTACTGCTTGTTTTCCTCCGGTCTGTGAAATCTTGCAGATGCTGTTAGGAGCACCGGAGGACACAGAGACACATGATTTTTTCAGGTTACCTGTTTCATGTACTACTGTCACGATATAGCGACCGTTTTATAAAAATAACTTTTTTGAATCATATTTGCTCGCATACTTCAGCTTTAAGTCATATCATGGGAAGTATTCATCTGATGTTCTGGGGTAACCCGGGTGTCAGCGGAACATTTACAATTGTCGTTTAAATTCTGGTGGTCACGGCGAATCACCGGAAGTTGTTTAGTAGGAGCATGGATGTATAATAAGAACTTATAATACAAAAAAAATAGATCTCAGTTTACTAATGTTTCAAGATCTGAAAAAGCTGCTGGGGTATCAGGCGTTGAAGATTGATCAAATATTACCCCCCATGTTAAGCAGGTTGGAGTGGGCAGCGGAGGAAAGTGGCCCAATACTTTGCATAATCATGGGGGGCAACAACCAGAACCTCCGTCTTATCAGCATTGAGCTGTAGAAAGTTTTCTGCCGCCCAGTCCCCGATAGCGTTCAGACAGTTTAGGAGCCTATAGATAAACTAAAAACCTCAGTAGGTTTGAATGAGAAGTGGAGCTTGATATCATCCACATATAAATGACATGCAATATTAAAACTGTTTATGATCTGTCCCAAGGTTAGCAAATATGAAGAGAATAACAGAGGCCCCAGTACCGAGCCCTGTGGGACACCACAAGACAGTGGAGAGGAATTGGACACAAAGTGTCCATCCAACCACGTTACCTCTTCATCAGGATATGATGGTCTACAGTGTCATATGCAGAACTGAGGTCAAGAAGTACTAACACAGATCAATCGCCCGCATCAGACGAGGTTAGGATGTCGTTAGAAAACCTCAGAAGAGCAGTTTTAGTCGAATGATGTTTCCCAAACCCTAACTGGAACTTCTTATAAATTGTGTGCCTCTCCAGTGCAGCTGTGAGTTGGTTTGCCACCACCTTCTTTAACATTTTAGACAGGGAGGGTAGTTTGGACATAGGCCTATAGTTCATGGGCAAAGCAGGGTCTAAGTTAGTTTTCTTTAATATGGACTGGTAGTGGTATGCTTAAAATAGAACTCCAATATACTAATATAACAAGCAGGGTTTCCATGCTCACCAGTCTCAGCATTGGAGTCGATAAATTAAATTATATCATAACCTATAGCAGTGATGAGCAAAAATGATGAAGACCCAGAATGTAAAAAAAAAAAAAGAAAAAGGTAATATTCCTTTACATGGGGGTGAGAGGAGCCTATTATTGCCTGCTCCGATTCCACCTTCTAATAATGTATTCCTCCCAGGACACAACAGATTGATTCTGCTCCAACCTCTTTCCCAGTGTCCACAGCTTATTACCCTACCAGTATACCAGTAGACAGTGTTTGGTTTGTGCTGTTGTCTGACTGTTTTCTTGGTTTGTCTTGGCTTGACTCATAAAAATCTTGTACGTTTATCCTCCAAGTGCCTACACAGAACATTATAATATCTGTTTCTATAAAAATAACAGTGATAGTCTTTTCATATTCCTATGATGTACAGTATCTATAGTGCTTTCTGTCTTTATTTGTTATCCATACACCAGGTGAAAGGATAATATTCTTGCTATATTCCTCAAATATGATTACAATATCCCCTACAGTTTTCTCTGTCAACTCCAAGAAGAGGCGATATTGACTTCATTTTCAAAAAAATGTTGTTTCATAATAGAACTGAACTGAATTGAAGGACATCAATGCAATAACTATACATTCATTTTTCTCATGTATTGTTGCTTAGTGAGTACATTTTTCTTTTTTTTTTAATAATGTTTCATGTCAAACTACTGCTTTGCTTAAATGCAAGCAGGTCGAGCAAAAATAAACCAGAAGCGTAACGAGTGCTTCTGTTCAAGCCTTGATATTTCGGCTTCTGCTGCTTCAATTTTGAATGTGAATCTGTTTCTTGTGAGATCCTTTATTTAATGTACTACTGTACTTCATGTAATACTAAAGCACTAAAGTACCCCTTTAAAGGTCCCATATTGTAAAAAGTGAGATTTTCATGTCTTTTATATGATAAAGCAGGTTTAAGTGCTTTGTAAATACTGTTAAACAATCAAAACGCTCAATATACGGAGAAAAACACAGCCCGTATTTAGAAATTGTGCGTTTGAAACAAGCCGTTAGGATTTCTGTCCATTTGTGATGTCACAAATATACAATATTTAGAGCATTACACGGTTTTAAACGTAAACATTTCAAATGTGTCCCAGGTTGTTAAGCGTCTTTGAGTCCTTGAAAAGCGCTATATAAGTTGAATTTATTATTGTTATTATTATTTCCTGTTGTAGTGTAACTAAATAACATCAGCTGACAGGACGTAAACATGGATCCAAACTGTTGCCTAGCAACGCAATTACGTTGAAATGCACTAAAACGGAGCGTTTCAAACAGAGGGTAAATACAGATATATTCAGGCAGACAGTACGAGGAAAATAAAGTTGTTTTTTTAACGTTACAGCATGTAAACATGTTCTAGTAGAAACACAAAATACAAATATGAACCTGAAAAATGAGCACGATATGGGACCTTTAAAACAGAACAAAAAAAAAAAAAGTCAATAGCTCAATGTCAACTCTGCCAAACACATATTTGACTCCACCCTCTGGATGTAAGGGGGCAAGTCTCTCAAAATTACAAAGACAAGTTGTCCATATTTGTCGCTGTCCCATGATGCACTGGTGCTTGTGTTCATGGGAATAGAGCTCTTAGTCTTCTACCACTCTCTAAAAGACAGCATGTCAGGAAGAGCTTAGTGTTACTGAACTCTTCATCTAGCCGTGAGCTCACAGCTTGTTAGACATACATCGTGGTTCATTGCGGCTATATTTTTGTACTGAACCGACCTGACGAAGGCGTTGTAGCTGCAACCGTTTGGGAAATAAACAGTGTAGTTGAGAAGGGTTGTGTGACCTGTTTACATTTCTGAAGTGAACCGTGTTGGATTGAGGAGGACAAACAGTCTCCTAGATACCAATTAGCAGCTGTGAGCAGGTCAGGATAGAGGCAGCAAAAAGGAAAACAGTGGAGTGAACACCTGTGCTCTGTCAATACATGGCAGACGTACACTGAACATACATGTTCATACAAAGATACACCCGTGCGATAGTCTACACTACACACACACACAAACTGTGAATGCTGTGTTTTGTACACAGCCTGGCTTGTGTTTGTAGTCTTAGTCATCATTGCTATCAGATACAAGAACATGTTGTTCACCAGATCCTTGCTGAGTCTGGATGCCAGCGCTTCAGTTAAACCAACCTTTTATGAAAGTCCGTCAAACCTTGCGGAGCTACTTTTTGGTTCAACTTTGACCTGCTGTATAAGTGGACAATGTCTAATTGGCCTGGATCGCCATGGTAACTTAAATGCTCCTCAGAAGTCTTTATAAAACATCTGGACCAGAAATGTGCACCAATTTCAAATGCCAACAGCACACCATAGGATAGAGATGCAAATGAAACGACAACACATATTGAACGTTGGAGTATCGAAGAGTAATTTCCACTGTAGTTTTGATTAAACAGTTTTTGGCTCCATTCCAAAGAAGACATGTTGTTACTTTAGCTTTTTCTTCATTGACAACACAGCAAACAGGCTGGTGACTCCTATTTCAAATGCCATTTACAGGCCATAGGATAGAACAAGTTTTTATTGTTAAGATTTTTATATATATATAATTCAGCAAATCATGAAGTGGGCATATTTGAAACACCCGTGGGTTTAAAGAATAGGCTACATTATGTACCCATTAAGCCAATGAATGCCAGACTTTGGACATATTTTGACAAATTAAAGAATGAAATCATTAGAAATTGGTATAAATGGATTATTGACACTTCAAATGAGAGACTAGACTTTTAACTAAACTGTTCTCCTTTTTTTATGGCAGTATATAATATAATGTCTGGATTTGGTGGGATTAGGATGTTTACTAATTTAGAGTAGCAGATTAAGTGATATAATAATAATATTACATCAATATGTAAATTATATTACTTTTCTGTTATTACTGTTGTATTATTTATTTACATATTTCCATCTAGATGTAGTTAAGCTATTTTAAATTAAAACAGTGAAACTCAAACAACAGAATTTTCCTCATGCTCACTTGGTTTGTTTGCATGTAGGCTGCACATGCTTATGCATCAGTTACTTGAGTGTAATACATGAAGATATCAAACTGCATAAAAAAATCACATACATGTCTTGTTGTCATTGGGATAAATATATTAAGTAGAGGCATCCGTGCAGCAATGAAAACAAGTGATGGGGTTTCTTTTCCCACATTACAAACTGGTATTTCTCCTGGTGGCTGGTGAGCAATAAACGAGCCGTAACGTGCCTGTGCATCCTAAGTAGTGAGCAGCCGCCTCCCCAGCCACCACGACCAACACACAGTCTGATGAGTTATGATCCAGCTTCTACCAGCTCAGTGCTGGGAAGCCAACACTTCCTAAACTGCTCTAATTCTCCTTAAATATTCTCTGTGGTGGCTCCCAACATATCTGTCTGATATAACGTATCTCAGAGAAAACACACGATAGAGGCTACAGGCTAACTCCCTGTAGGCCTACTGTGTTTTAAATGTCCTGGGAGGAAGAGACGCTAGAGACGCGTCCAGTCATGTCTATCGTCACTAGTCGACTAGTGTAGCATCGCGATGACAGCACAGCACAAGCCTTTTCTCTCTTAAACGTGGACTTGAAATGAAGCCATCAACACGTTTCAAAATCTGGTGAATCTATGAGGCGATAGCGGCGCTTTCCTACGCCGTGACAAGTGTGTGGATTAGTTATCAAGTTGTTCAATTTGACTCATTTAGCAGGTGGCTAGCTAGCTAGCTAGCTTGCTCAGAACATAGCCTTTATCCTTTCAGTTAGCTTATGCTAATCACTAGTGCTAATTGCTAATGCTAAGTGATTAGCATTAGTGCTAGTTATGTGTATGTTAGCGATTAGCATTAGCACAAGTGATTCACAGGCATAGACTGTATGTAGTCTCTATGACGCAACCCAGAGGTTTCAGAAGAGCAAAAATGAAGCTCAAAGTGGGCGGCTCCAGCCGTCGCCATCTTGGCAGCAACGACTCCAGCGTTTTCTGAGAGGAAAAAAGTTTCCTCTACTACATTTTTGTAGATATATTAATACTACAAAGGTTTTCAATGGGAATGACTTTAAACCGTCTGTACAATGTGCATATTTTCACCCGCTGACTACGTATTACATATATTTCACAACACTGCTCACCATGTTCAAAATCAGGTTTGGAAAGCAATCAATATGTTTTGGGATGAACTTCTGTTTGATGTTTTAGATTTTAAATGTGCTAATCAATCCATCATTAATTTTGACATTTACAAATTTCCCTGCCAGCCTGTCTGCCTTAAATAAATAAATAAATAATAAATAATAAGTGAATAAATTATTATTAATAATAATAATAATTATTATTATTATTATTATTATTATTATTATTATTATTTATTTATTTTAAAACCACTCCCCCAAATTGTCCATCTACACTTACACACACACAGGAATCATACACAACAGACTGCTCTGCACCTTCTCTAATACACACACACCCCACACCCTACGGTAGGATTGAACCTTTGCTTTTGCTTTTACTCTCTACCCAATGTCTTGTCTTGTTTCACTGAATAATGATAATAAAAAATTGTAAACATCTAAATTAATTAATTAATTATTTCATTAATTAATTTACAAAAACATGTGGCTTGATAGTGTGCAGTTTACAAATCAATTTGCACTTGAATTGAAGAAATAAAAAAAACATTAAAGGTGATGCTGTATTTTATACATGTCATCTGAATCATTTCAATTTTCAATCAATTATAGAGATTTCCTTGAAAGAAAACTTAATTTAAACCCAAACTTTGCCCGTGCAAGTTCATTTCATGTTGACTAAAAGATTCTCGAGATTACAAAAATTGACATGAATGAACTGAGAGTGTACCATTTGAAAAATGTTTCTATATAATTAGTGTCAAATTACATAATTCTTCATAGGGAACTTAAGTATTATTATGGAATAATAATAACAATGTGTTTACATATTAAAATGTCATACTATATTGAAATGAATGGAAACCAGTGTTTAATAAACTAATCTTCAGTGGGGAGCTTTACTTCCCCGGAGTATAACTGTGCAGGTCACCTGTGGTTAACATTGTCCTTGTTTAAATCCAGTGTAATTAGTGTAAAAATGGAGGTGTGACCTGTAGTGTTACCCAGAGCTACATGCTGCCCTGACATTGCCTGGCCAGAGTAAATAGCCAGTCCCATGATGATGATGATATATCGGATGACCTGTGGCGCTGCTGACAGGAAGCAGGCTTCTTAGCATGGAAGTCATTACCGCGCTCTGACCTCCTTTCTAATGACAGTGACACCGTAGCCTAACACCGCTGTGTTGCACGGCTCATCTACATGCATCCAGGGTGAGTGGGTGACACGGGGTCAGGGAGAACACGGGGAGCTGCCAACACGCCGATGCTCTACCAGCTGCTGACCCTGGTTAATGGCTGCACAGCCTAAACCCAACCACCAGAACAGGCAGCAGCAGATGGGTGGAGCCCACCTGACACCAGCTCTGCAGTCACATCCGAGCATCCTGAGCGCCAACATCTGGCTGTGGTGTGGAGGGATAATTAGGAATCAGCTGTGCACAAATAATAACTGCTTGTCTAAACATAGACATACTGTACATGTCTATACAACCCAGCATCACGCCAAAGCGTGTAATACACCCGCCTGTCCACCAGAGGATAGTCTGTCAGTGTCAGGTTTTGCCTTGCAAAGGTGTGAATATTACACGTTGTATAAAGGTGCAGTACCAGCAGGGGGTGACAAAACCACTTGCTTAAGCCTCATCCACACTGGGAACGTCAGGAGCGCGTGGCGGCTGCGTTACCTGTTGTTTTTTATTTCGGCGTCTGTGTTAACAGGTTAGAGCAGCCACACTGCCCACGTAAGACGCGCGTCTCAGCTGCGTCTCTTCTAGAAATTTGGGGTCTCGCCTATTTTTGACGCGTGCCGCGCACAGTTCACAGCAACAACAGGCAGTGAAAGTGATCTATTGACTGTATATTGACATCATACCAGCAACATTACTACAGTTTCAATGTCCATCTGCAGAAAATATTACGGAGATGAAAAAAGTAAAGACTTATTTTTAAATCAACACTTCCTACTTTCATTTCAAAATAAAAGCCCTCAAGAGTTTTTCTGTGGACAGAATTCCTTCATTTGTTAACATGATGCTTTTAATCTGAAATATGTGCCGAACAGTGTTGTAGAACATTTAATGACTTGGAGAGCTTCATGAATGAATATAGTACGGGGTATTACTATTATTTACAAATTACCACACATTTCTTAACCTTTCTCTGTCTAAAATACATATAAATTACATTTATAATGAAATGAAATGGCCATTATGAAAGGCAAACTCTGTGTAGAAAGAAAGGGCTGACAGCAGCTGCAGCAGCAGAAACGCAGCTGGTGTGAACACCCAACGCGTGAATCACGCAGCTGCCACGTGACGCAGCCCAGCCGTCACGCGACGCAGCCCAGCCGCCACGCGACGCAGCGCAGCCGCCACGCAACGCAGCCGCCACGCAGCGCAGCTGCCACGCAACGCGATACAATACGTATGAATACAACGTAACATAAGTACAGAAAACACATCACAAACGTTACTAACGTAACTTACAAAACACCGGTGTCTTCTTTCTGTCTTTTTATTCTACATCACTAGCTCTGAGCATAGTATATTTACGCTGATGCATTTACATTGCAGTCAGTATAGACTACATGGCAAACAAATGACACGCTAAAAAGCAAGGCTTTCTTATTGCAGGCTTTTGCCTTGCACATTACCGTGTCGTCCATATGCCTTTTTCGTGCAAAAAGGCTGGTCTATATGTCTAAATCATTCACAAATATTCAACATTTTACAGATAAATTCACTCCAGTAGCTAAGTGTGTGGGATCAGTAACATTTCCAGATAATGTTAATTTCCAATAATAGTAATAATTGTGTAAAAACATTGAGGTCACGGTCATTAGTAAACTTTAAACTGTTAAATTATGCAGGGAAAAATGGGGAAAATGTACAATCTAGATGGCATCGCGTTTCATCCAAAACATATTTATCTGTAACTGTACTGTATATGTCTGCCATTTGTAGGAGACACATTGGAGTATGGATAATATCTGGTACAAACCACAGTGTACAGCAATGTGTGACACCTCCACAGTGTCAGCATTATTTAACAGACGGATGTAGAGAGTTCACGGCTGCACAGGGAGGTCACTCCACTCACTGAAACATTTAACTATGTAGATGACCTTTGAAAGAAACATGCATTTATTACGAGGAAAACTGTGCAGTGGCCATTATTCTTTGGCTGCTGTTATTATGGAAAAAAGTAATTACAGGCTACTGGCTGTTACAGCGAACTGCTTGTTAATGACAAAACTTTCAGTCATTTAACATTGTGGCCTTCCACTGGCACCAAGTGTGAGGAAACCTACTGTTTTTGTAAAGACTATTATTATTACCTCCTTCAAGGCCAAAGGCCACTGTGGCAGACAAGTATTTTTTTGTCTGCCATTCAGAAATTTTATCTGCCACTTTTGAAATCTCTGAACTAAATGAAAGAATAACATTTTAGATCTGAAGTCATTCAATGTTCGATATATTTAACATAAAAAACATTATATGCATGGTAAATTACAGTGTTCGAATTACACCGTAGCTTCTGGGGAGCCCTATTTTTGGGTGCAGGGAGGGTACTGTACACAGTACTGTACTGTACTTTGTTTTTGTCATCTATAGTGGTTATTTGCATAAAACACAATTCAAATGATTATGATTATTTAAATATTTGCTTTGGTTAAAAAAAATCTTGGTTAGTTGTTATGAAGTTAAACAGGTCATAATGCCCTCTATAATATCTATTTTATATTGATGTGAAAACATCTCCTTCAAACAACTGGATTTATTCAAGTTTCTCGCCAAAAACCTAATTTTACGAGTTTACATATGAACACATCATGATAACGTTGTAATTTACCTTCACCCAATGGTCATTTTGCTGAGCAGACAGTGAACGTCTCATAATAATAACTGAATGGCACCTCCGTTAACGTTAGTAGCTCCGCTATTTAACCAAGCAGGACTGTGCTGCCCACCGGCTGCTAACAGCTAACGTTACTAACACTCATCCTGTTGATTTCAGCACAGATTTGTTGTTCACAGTGTCGCATCCCTCAGGTTTAGTAGCGCCATGCTTTTGAGCTCTTTTTTTCTCTCAGCCGTGTCTCCGGTCCAAAAGAAACTAAAACATGATACAGTGCACACTGTATCATGGTATGCTTCATAGTGCATGCGTAACTGTTGGAAAGCATCAATAAGATGAATAGATAGTCACAGAGGCATGAGATGCCAAGAAAGCATACAACTACGGTTCTCTATTCCCATCACTAGAGTTTTCCCTGCCTGCCAAAATAGCGGATGTCCTGATGATTTCACCCGCCTCTGCCAACAGTTTAACTAATTTCAGACCCTGTGTAGCAGAAAATACTAAACACACTTCAGTTGGACTAGTAAAGAACCACAAATTTAACTCCAAAACCAACTTTTTATACTTTTTAAATGACTGGTATTAAATTGGTGAGGTAAAAAAAGTCCCTTACCTCACCATTCTTGCAATTAAGGTGTGCTCAAACCAGTTTGTAATCAGGCAAGAGCACTGGCGAAGAGCCCCTCACATTGCACTGTGGAAAGAGACAGCAGCAGCAGCTTTCCATTTATAATTATATTACATTTACTTGTCTGTCTTTTGACAAATGAGAGATTATTGTTGATGAGAGATCGTTTGAGGGTTTTTCTCCTGTCATATCCGGGCTCAGTCGAGTAAATATAAATGTCTCAAAGCTTTGAATAAAAGCTTGAAATCATTTTCCCTTCTTTGTCTTGTCAAACCCTACCACCCTACCAGCTGCAGCTTTGAAAAGTCATTCTTTCCTGTCTCTCTCCCATTGCCCCATTATCTGCTGAATAATAGCTAAGCGAGCAAATGTTGTTCTTTAATTTGGTATCATACTTCCCAGGGTTTATGATCAGCTTATCACAGGGATACACGCAGTAACAGCTCACCACTCGCAGAATTTGTTTTGCCCAATAGGGGCATTACGCCATTTCAATGCCAAAAACTGTCTAGCACCAGACTGGGTGAGGGTCGGGGGGTTCTGTTTGCCACCCAAACAAACAAGAGAACCCACGTGTTGGTGTCTCACGTAGTCCTATCACCGGCACAGGTTGACAAGTGTGCACACGTGCGCAGACGCAAACACACACACACAGGGACGTAACTATGTACAGAGCCAAAAGCACGGAGACTTTGTTCTCCCAACAACAAAGTTTGGAGATGCAGCTCAAGTCACGCTGGCTGATATGTGAAAAGTGCTCATGTATGGAGCTTCAAAGGCAAATAATTCAAATGGTGTTTTGTTTCTCAGCATCTCCCAGATGCTCATGTTTTTCTGGGTGGATATCAAAGACTCCTCTTTCTTCTGCCACTTGAAAGGAAACGACAAAATCGAGAAGAAAGACAAATAGATAAAAAAAAAAAAAAAAAAATCAATAAAAAAAAGTAACTTCATTAGGAGCTTCCAGTCGGAAAAAAGTTGCACCGTTCTAACACTTTGAAAAAAAGTGCCTGATTAATTGGCAACTGCCAGTTTACACACAAAGACATGCATTATTGACAGTAAAAAGAAGATATTGTACATTACTGACAAACTAGGATGACTTTGAAATCCATGCTTGCCCATTTTCAAATCCTGTGAAGAGGCGAGTGCCAAAACTGCCATTGCCTTGCTCTCATAATGAAGAGGGATTAGCTTGTATTACACAGCACTGAGACTGAGGAATTAGCATACAGTTGGTATTCTGAAAAAAGCACGTGGCCCTCTGATAGGAGTCTATTTCATCTGTTTATCGTGAAGAGAGACACAAACACACTATTTGGAGTGAGGTATTAAAGGTATTATGTAGAGGAATGGGGAAAAAATCATACCTTTCACTCTAACGGAGTAAACTGCGCTGTCTATTAGAAGCTGGTTTTATATGCCTCCTTCACGTGTCACAACATTTGAACATGTTTTCTTTTAAAGGACTAAATCAAAATTCTGAGCTTTTGATGGTGAAACAGTGGAGTGGTAACTCATGCTGACTTCAATCCTCGAGAACATTTTTGCACACTTTGGCTCGTTGTCGGTCAAATTCAACTTAATATTTATGCT
>CAKALU010004548.1:0-19459 GCA_916700995.1 Hozukius guyotensis | reverse complement strand
ACTCGCTTTCTGTCTCCGTCCTTTCCCCTCACTTAACCTCTCCTTTTCCCCCATTTTTTCTTTCCTCCCCCCAATTTCTCTCCTCCTTCCTCCTTCCCTCAGGTTGTTTCCTCCTCTCTCTCTCTCTCTCTATCTGTAGGTGCCACATCTGGCAGCTTTCAGCTCCAGACTAGGCCTGACTGGCTGGGAGAGAGAGAGTGAGATAATCGGGCTAATCCCTCCGTCATCCCAGAGGCTATCACGCTACTCTATAACCCCCTAATCCCTCTAATTCCCTCACACTCTGCAGTCATCCTCGCTGTCAGACACATTGGGATCCTTATCGCCAGGCAAGAGCTGCAGGCGCTCCGTGTGTGTGTGTGTGTGTGTGTGTGTGTGTCAGTTGCTTCCTTTTAATCAGTAAGGGATGTCTGTGGCCTTGCAGCCAGACTGACCTGACCCGGGTTTTGAGGAACTTTGGCAAACAGATAAACAAACCATCTCCATGCAAAATGAGGAATACATCCAGAAGATAAACACTCTCCCTCCCTCTTTGTGCTTTTGATGCTTCCAATTAAAGTGCTGTATGACGATGTTACCACCCCTCCTCCTCCTCCTCTACATCTATCTCTTTTCTTTGAGGGCGGGTGCAGATGCGAAGGAGTGCAGTAACAAAGAGCTGAATATCTGCACGCCGTGATCAATAAACACATTTTACATGCAGATCTGCCGGAGATGGAAGGAGGGATTTGGAAGGCAATAACAGCTCCAGAACTGGATCTCAGATTGCCAACAGTTGATCACATCATCACAGGTGTATTGATCGATGTATCAAAGGAGCCGGGGCAGCAGGGGAGGCAGCACTTCATCTGAGCAGAGCCGGGATAATTCAGCTCTTGTTATCTGGTGTAAGGGAGAAGCTAAACAGGCAGGACAACCACGGATGCTCCGGTTGTGTTTATCAGCCGCATCACTGGCTGTGGCCTTTCAACTCTGTGAAAAGTAGTCCCACAAGGAAGGGCTGCAGGGCGGGCGAGGGGGTTAGTAGGTTATTTTCTCCTGGATGCTCTCACTAGGGGAGTGTGTGTGTGTGTGTGTGTGTGTGTGTGTGTGTGTGTTATTGATTGGTGCTCCTATTTAACAGCATGTTGTTTATCATGCTCGCTGCTCTGTGGGCGCCAGCAGATTGCATTATTGGAATTTGGCCATGTGCCTATGAATATCAATCTGTCTGTCTATCTATCCATCCATCCATCCATCCATTAGGGCTGGGCCATATGGCCATATAAGACAAAGAAATGTAGCCAATTCTCTCAATTTAGAGACAAGAACAAGGGAATGTTTGCATTATTACTTTAGAAAATGACTTAGACCATTGATAATCAAAATAGCTGGATTATTTTTCTCCTGATCGACTAATGATTAATTCACTTATTGTTTCAACTTAAATTTATAATGGCGCTTTCACAAGCTATAGTCTGTTTGGTTAGTCCGGATCAGAGTGAAATTGATACTTGTTTTTTGTTTTCTATTTAGTCTGGTTCGGTTTCACAGTGCACAAATTAAAGCGGATCAAATAAAAAAATAATATGCTGAGTGGCTTGTACAAAGGAGCGAATTTATCTTTTTATTCTCAAGAGCTGCCACTTCTATGCAGGGAATCACGGATTTTAATAATTTATATATGTTGATAAGTTGAAGTGTTTTCACTTTAACTCAGCACTGATCTACTTTGCGCACGAATCCCTTCTCCAGTTTATCTCAAATGACTTTATAAACGTCACTATTTTTGTGGACTTTATTTAGCATATTCTGTATGTTCTCTTCAGCCCAGATGTCAAGCAAACATTGGACTTCTCCAAGTCAGTCCTCTCCCACTCATGTTGACCTGTCGTTTACCGGTGTCCATCTCAACAAATGCCCACACAGGCAGCCTGTGCTTTGGTTCGCTTTGAGACCATCTCTCAGACCGGTTGTTTTAGTCCGCACCAGAGTACGATTACTGCGTTCACAACCGCCCAAACGAACCACAGCAGAGTTTGATTAAAATGGACTAAATGTTGGCTTTTGAAAGCGCCCTAAAAGTAGCGCCAAACCACTAATGTCTTGTTACCTCGTTTATCCACAAAAGCTCTGTATGCTTAAGGTTTGTTTTGACTGTTGAGCTGTTGCTTTCTGTTCAAATTTTGATGGCAACACAATAGTACGTTGTAGGACTGCAAGGAAATATCGGATATTATGTTTTGTGATACCGTATCGATTCTCAAAAACACAGTTTTAATTTTTAATTAATATTTTACATGCAAAGATGAACTCAGTCAATACTTTATTTCATTTGCAAAGAGATGCATCCTCTCAGTGTATGTGTCCTCTCAAAGTAGTGCTATGATGTTGGATGTTACAGGGACTGCGATAAATGCAAATGCAGATCTCACTGTTCTGAAAGCATTTTAACTCCGATTGTATGCATATGGTGGTGTGTTCTTTATACTATGACAATTTTCCTGAAATTAGATAAAAAAAATTGCAATATATCGCCTTACTTTCCGTATCGTAATATGTTGCAATATATTGAATCGTAACCTCTGTATCACGATACATATTGTATCGCCAGATTCTTGCCAATACACAGCCCTAGTATGTTGTGTGTTCAGCTAACTCAATCAACCCTGCTGTGCCCATTTTCGGCTTTCTACTCCTAAAGGCCTGCCATATAATTACTTAGAAATTGCTTTGTTGTGATGTTGTCTGTGATGTGATTGGTTGTTAGTACGTTGTCAAGTAATGTAATGTTTTGACAGTCTACCGGAGGAAATCTTTCAATCGCAATCAGTGTTTATATCGTATATATCCCCATATAAAGCCCTTCCGTCTATGGATCTATTTATCAGTCTATGTATCTATCTATCCATCTGTCTATGCACCCATCTATCCACCCCCTAGTCGTAGAAAAGATGAGAAGACGCAGAGCTCACACGTTGTATCCCTTGCCTCTTACATCCTCCTTTTTATTCAGTGTCACCAGTGAAATGTGGCAACTGATGACACTTCCACCCACTCTCTGACGACTCTGTGGGGCTGTGGCAGTGATGTGAGCGCTGGCATTGTGGCTAATGCTAGAGATTGAGCAGGGCTCCTGCAAGAGAGACAGCTCATCAAGCTGGGGAGCCAGCCAAGTGGAGTGTGACAAATCTCCATTTACCATCGGCGCACGGGGGCAAGGGTAAAATTAGAAACTCCGCCGCTTCTAACTCCCCGCTGCTAATTCCATTTCGTGCAAATTAATAAGTGTTTTTGTCCTCCTCCCCTCGCTCCACCCCCGCCCCTCGTTCTCTCGCACCCTCCCTCATCTGCTCTCCTTGACGAATTGCATTATCTCAAGGAAAAAAAAAGAAGCTCATACACTAGTAATGAGACATTGTTAGGCAAATCCCAAGTCAGTTCCAGCATTGTTTATGGAATAAATGCCTGATTATCAGCTTGAGAAGTGTGTCTGTGTGCATGAGAGAGAAAAAACACGGCACTGCTGTTGGCTGCAGGGCAAGATACAACTTGTTTTATGCTGTTGTTGTTCTTTTGTCATCATCATTACCGTTTCCTATTTGACAAGAAAACACTCCTGATAATTTGGCAATTCATTATAAGAAATGACCCACTGTGAACTGAAGCAGGCGTGGAATGCAGCAGTATGTTAATGGTCCTCTGGTGAAGTGTTCTCTTGTAAATGGATGCATTTTCCTGTGAAATTTATGCTAATTTAGGTATTTTGTTCACTGAGAATACATTGTTTTGATGGTGATATGTTCTCAAATATGGCAACCTGAAGATAAGCTTTGAAAGTAAAATGAACACTGTCTTTTTTTTTCAAATTCTTAGTTAGCCTAGAAATTGACTTAATAATGCGGCTCCATCCACCATTTTCTGTACTGCCGATGAACAACAGAGAGCTAAAGTGAAACTGGAACCTCCAAGTTCTCTTCCAGAGGTAAGATTTAAAATCACACTATAGCGTCCTGGTGGCTATAGTGGTAGGGCTTTAACAGAGCACTGATTTCACTTCCATGTTGTGCGACATTCCTGCTAATGTACAAATCGATGCACCAAAATAAGACGGGTCCTTATACAGTACATAGTGCACCTCCTAGAAGCAAAATAAAATTGAACCAAAACCAAAATCCCGAAAAAATGAAATCAACAGAGCACTGCTTTCACTTTCACGTTGTGTTACATTCCTGCTAAAACACAAATCTTTTAATTAACCACTTAAAAATCCAACGGACCGCCGGCGGGCCTGGCCGCTATTCGATCTTCGGGAGGATGCAGCACGCTCAGTTTTAGAGTGAAGATGCTGGCATCATATGAAATTAGAAAACCATTGGTACCATGTCATGCTAGCTTGTCGGGAAAAAAAAAGGGGTCCCTTGACCTCTGACCTCAAAATATGTGGATGAAAATGGGTTCTGGTACCCACGAGTCTACCCTTTACAGACATGCCCACTTTATGATAATTCCACGCAATTTTGAGCACAAACCATGCAGTGTTTTGCATGCAGTACAAATGTGTTATTTTTGCCTATTCTAAAATGGAGTATTTCTGGTCTGTTCTTTATACTATGACAGTTTTCCTAAAATTTTATTTTAAAACTCGCAATACATCGCAATATATTGAATCATAACCCCTGTATTATGATACATATCGTATCGCCAGATTCTTACCAATAAACAGCCCTAATAGCTGGTTAAACGTCACTGGATCATCAGAAAAGGTCCATGAGCGAGTCAAGTGGTCTTGGCTAGTTCAGACGTGACTGTAATTGCTGTTATTATAAGGATCGAGAGAGATGAACAGTGTAAAAAAAGTGAACGTGAGGTTTTCCTGTTCATCCTATTTCACTGCAATTGCAACAACGTTATTGGTAGCTGTAGTATTGTAGGTTTTTGTATTAGGCGTGGTAGTCGCCGTTACCGGTGTTACCCGGGGTCGGGCATACACCGATTACATTACTTGTTTGGTTGTTTTATAGAAATAAAACCCATTTAGTTACTTTCCTTGTACCAGCGGTGTGTTATCAATACTAGTCAGTCGACGGACGCTACAAACTGAAAGTGAAAGTGTCTCCCCGTACAGAGTCTCAGCACAGAGTAGCAGAAGTCAGATTTCACACACACGGGACGAGAGAGTTGACAGACAGGACGATGGCGGAGGATTTGGTGTCAAAGAGAAAAGCAAAAGCGCCTATTTGGCAATATTTCAGATTTAAACCCGATGCTTTAATGAGGCAATCGCCATGTGGAGGACGGAGCGGTCACAGTCGGTGTGCGCGGCGCAGCGGCGTCAGGTGGAATCCTGCGAACCCGCAGCGAAAGCTCGACCGGAGAGGCCAGACACACAGCCATCTAACGGTAAAGATCAAAGTAAGTGCTCTACAGATATTGAGCGTCATCTTTTCTTTTCAAAATGTCCGGTGTAATCGGTAACACCGGTGTTGTCACAAGTTTATTAACCGGTCGGGAAATGTCCTATCCATCACATCCCTATTTCATGTTTTCCTTTTTCAGAAAGACTAACAAAAGAAACGTTCAATGAAAGATTGCATTGAGTTACAGAAGCTAGCGCCATTAGCTTCTGTAACTCAACGTGATCTCTTGCTTGTACTTTGTCTCTCTAAATAAGCATTTCAGTGCAAATAACTGTTACAGCAGCACCCTAGAAGTGGACACTACAACAGTTTTTGTGACCGACCTTCTACCTCAGTTCAGTGTTCTCCTGCCCTTCCTTACATGCTAGCTTCCTCATGTTGTACGAGAGAGCTAGGAATAACCAATAAAATCTTCAGAAATAGGTAATGATCAATCATCACGGCCTAAGCACCCACTCATATCTGGGGAGTGCCCAGAGATTTACAGCAGTGCTTGAACCCATCTCCCTAATAAGCCAGCGATTAGCAGGCTGCAGTGGAAAGAAAACACGGCGGATCGATGGAGCACCAGAGAGAATCAATGGGCTGCTCCATAGTGGGTCTCTATGGCTGCTGCCTCCCATCAGGCTCCTTTATAGCTTTGTTACACTACCATTAAGTAGCATCATAAAACAAGCATTTCTGCGCTGTCACAGAAAGTGATGTGTTAATGCTAGGTTGCTAATGAATTTAAATGCAATGTGGTTCTGTCTCATTACACTGTTTTATACGTCAAGTGAAGAAAAGGTTATTCCTGATGAAATGTAAATCGGCAGGCAGGAAGACTAAACTGGAACTCACTGCTGCCACCGGATCAGACAGGAATGGAGTTACAAATGGAAACAATATGCCGTTTGATTTAATGTTTTTCCACTAGCCTGCCACTGGTCTGTATAATAGGCTAATGTCATGGTGTGTGGCTCTAGAAATGTTGAAACAAGTACGCCATTTGTATTTGAGTGTTTCTATTTTGATTGTCAAACTATTAAATACGCCATGAAGTTTAGCTGCTGCTACCAACTAACTGATTTTTGATTTCAACAACCACCACACTTTGACAGGAAGTGGAGGAGACGAGGCAAGCATGAGAGGTCACTGCACTGTTACCATAAGACGAGCAGCCAGCGATGATTTCCATTGATAAAGCAGCACTTCCTGTGAAAAGATGAGCACGCTCTCTCGCATCTAGTATGTGAGATCCTCTTCATATTTCATGCACAGAGAGACTGTACATCTTTTCATTCAGCTCACAGTTTCACTCTGAAGTTGCTCAGAGAGGTGTGACAAAAACAAACATAAGAAGCTGGTAATTCTGAGCTGATCACCGGAATCAAAACAGACGCACATACTGCATCAGTCTGTTCCTGTAGGAAGCACCACAGGAAATGACTGATTTCTTTATTTCAAGTCCTTCTGTCAAAAACAAAATGTTACCCGTTAAAACTTTACATATGTGCTCATGTTTCTGGGTAATGATCATTCTCAATGATGAATATGCTAAAAATGCAACATTGCATGAAACATGACGTAGTCTTAATTTAACTCATTGCACATCTGTTCTTGGTTGACAAGTAGTTAAATCAAAGTTAAACTAAAATAATGAATTAAAACAGAACAGTCTTTGGCCAGTAACTGGAAGAGGAACTCAAACACAAGCCCATGCAACGATTAATCAATTAATCGACTCGTTGTCAACTATCAATTTAATTGCCAACTATTTTGATAATAGATAAATCGACTTGAGTAATTTTTTAAGAAAAAAAAAAGGTCAAAATTCTCTGATTCCAGCTTCTTAAATGTGAATATTTTCTGGTTTCTTTACTCCTCTATGACAATAAACTGAATATCTTTGAGTTGTGGACAAAACAAGACATTAGAGGACGTCATCTTGGGCTTTGGGAAACACTGATTGACAATTTTCACCATTTTCTGACATTTTATAGAACAAACAACTAATCGATTAATCTAGAAAATAATCGGCAGATTAATCGACATGAAAATAATTGTTAGCTGCAGCCCTACACATGTTTAATGTATACACACAATAATATGTTTAATTTGTTAGCAAACAACTGCCAACTTACACATCCAGCAGCCACAGAGCAACTTCATCATCCCACTGAGGCGGCAACATGTTTGTGGCACCCTGAAAAATCAAAGTCTAAGATTCACTCTCCTTTTGGCTCTGATTAGGTCTCCACCAACTCCTGAGAAAAATCTGGATTTTTATAACTGCTTTTAATTTTCTTTAACAACTAGTCGCTAACTTTATCAGCTGTTTCAACTGACGAATAATTTCATGAACAATTAATTTGTCTATTATTGTTTGGGCTGGGACGATATGTCTATCTCCCGATTCAATACTATCACGGTACTTGTGTGGCGATTCGATTTATTGTGATTTTTGTTAACTTTCTTAAGACTAGACTATGGGGAAAAGTTGAATCATACACAAAATGAATCGATGGTTGAAAAAAAATATACTTGGGTCAATTTATTTTCTGGTCTCTTGGCCATCTGGGAATCAGCAAAAAAGAGGAGTCATGAAGGAGGATTTTGAACATTTCCCGCGGTCAAGAGAGGTTCCAAAAGAGGACATCATGCACATCCAGTACTGCAGCTGGTTGCTAATGAAAACCAGGACCGCCAGGTCAGAGTACACTTTGCGAGGAGTGTCCCCTTGTATATTCTTCAGATGTCTCTCACTTTATGTGAAAACCATGCCTACTGCCAAGCACTGATTTAAAGGGACTGTGTATACCTTTTTACAAGTATAAAACATTTTTAATCATTTTTTATTACTAATGTGTGAACAGGTTGTAACCTAACCTAAAAAATGAGACCTTCCGCGACTTTCTGGGTTTCCTCTATCAGCCTGTAGACTGCTTTTAATGTGAAGAATGCGGGACACTTTTCCAGTAAAATCGGACGAGTGCCTTTACTCTCTTAAGCTCCGCTACAGGGCTAACGGTGTGCAACAATAGCTAACGTTTGGTTAGAAATGGAGTCCGCTAACGCCAACAAACAACCAGCCCCCACCACAACTCAGACTCCAACACAAACTCCACTGAAGCACAAAAAAAACAAAGTTATATCTAGTGAAGCCCGTCTGGCAAAACAGGAATGCGACCGACCGACGTCGATCAACATTCGCCGGGCCTTCGATTCATGGAGGGACCTTCGTTTGGTTTTGGGTATCAAAACGGCCCCTGAGCTGGTCCTATTGGACAGGTAAGCTAATATTACTGCCAAGCATGTGAAATATAAAGTGATATGTGGTTTTAGCTGGCTAATGTTAACGTTAATCAACATGATGCCTGTCAATCACGTTCAGTCTCGTGTGTGTCGCCTCACTGTTTTGACCGACGCTCGTTCACATCTTCGTAATGCGAGCACAAGCGCGAACAATAAGACGCTGACTGTTGTTGACTTAATGACCACAGGTGTCACTGTTAACAAGCAATTTATGATTCTGACATATAGACCCTCTAATGTCTTTATATTTGAGGCCAATCTCAAAATAAGATTCTCTCACGTATCCTAGGGGTGGGGACGCTCCATTGTTGTTGTTGTTTTCATGGTGCCGAACTGACCCGGGAGTAAATTGACCTAAATGAAAAAGTTATGCGAGATCTCACTAAAGAACATTTTTCTTTTTTTCAAATTTTGATTTATTTCCCTCCATGTCCCTTCCATGGCTCTGTAACAACCAGACAATGTCTGACATTTTTACTTGAACAATGTCTTAAAGAAATAATCAAAATTGTTACTTTTTCACCTCCATGTGCACTATTCAAATTTAACATACAAGTCAGTGTCATTCTTTTTTCTTGTAAATAAATTTGTTTTAGTTGAACCTTGTGGCTTTTCATTTCCCTGGGGGTGAAAAAAGACATTATGGTATTTAAATTTAACCCCAGGCTCCAGAACAGGTGTCAGTGAACAGCAGAGCTGATCAGCTGTCTATAGAGATACCAGTCTGCAGGTGCCTTAATAATTCAATAGGAGTTCTATTTGCAATCACAATATCAGTGCTCGCTGAGCCGTTTGTAGACTATCCCTCAGGCCTCAATAGTTATTAAAGACAGAAATTATATATTCATAACACAGGATATTGCTGCTTGTTTATTTATAGCTTGCTTCCATTTTTCTGCGGTATTTTGTCAGTCGACTTCCAAGCTATCTACCTTGCTTTGCCTGAGGCCATATATACCTCTCCCTCCTCAACCCCCCCAAAAGGGGAAAAAAAAACCTCAGGAATGGCTAAATTGAAAGTGCGCTTTTTCCATTATTTTCAGGTTCGACCACAGCCAAGCTATTTCCTTGTTTGCTTGTGCCCAGACTTTGCAATGAGGAGGTCTCTTTCTTTCTCTGCCTTACGGACGGCTTGTTTGGTTCAGCTGCTATCAAGGGACTGCAGAGGATGCTAGAGAGAGCGCGGGGCTAACAATGTTCGCTGTAGTCAGGGGCTCCCAAGGACAAGATGATATTATCACACTCAGACAGATGTGTGTCTCTGTGTGTGTGTGTGTGTGTGTGTGTGTGTTAGAGGTGTGAATCTTCACTTGCCTCATGACATGCATCTCAATGTATCGCATCCTCAATTTTCTATATTAATGTACACGGCTACTTTATCAATTAATACAAGCAATCAGATAAAACTGAACTTCCCTTTTTATTTAGAAAGTGGTTTCAAAAATCAGACTACAACAGTCTATTATATGAAAAGCTGCATCTTTTCAATATCAGTATCTGTGTGACCCACCTCAGTACATAAACATGACAAAAACAAAACATAAATCCTTCTGCTGTGCATTACAAGTGTGCTATAATCTACAAAAATAAGGTTTTGACATAGCAGCTCTAAGACAGGGCACTTCCTGAATGCCTATGGCATTTTACACTGCATGAATTAGCCTAGCGGCAAGTGGACTTTAGTTAGTTTGTTACTTTTCCTTACTCATAGCTCTTCTACTCTTACTTGGTTTAACTTTAAGTCACTGCATCTCCCGACAGAACATCACCACGGTTGAATTTCAGCCTATAAGCACGTTTTTTCAGCCCAACATTGTTGAAAAAGAGCAGCTAATACCGACAGCGAGAGCAACAAGCTACACTCCTTTATTACCGTTTGCATACTGTTTTTTTGTTAGAAAGTTAAACAGGTCATAATTCCCTCTCTACTATCTATTTTATATTGCTGTGAAAACATCATCAAACAACTGGATTTATTCAAGTTTCTCACCAAAAACTTATCTGAACACATTATGATAATGTTAGAATTTACCTTTGCCCAATACTCATTTTTACTGAATAGAGCACGAACGCATCATCACACCTCCTGTGTTGAAATCGGCAGGACGAGAGCTAGTTAACGTTAGCTGTTAGCAGCCGGTAAGCAGCACAGTCCTGCATGGAGCTAACAGCTAACGTTAACTAGCTCTTGTCCTGCCGATTTCAGCACAGATTTGTTGTTTGCAATGTAGCATTATCAGGGAAACAATAGGGTGCGTCTCTTGGATGCGTCCACAGTAAGTTTACTGCATTTACTGTATCGTCCTGCAGGACAACGGGACACCATTAGTCTCGAGCCCTGACGGTACCTGTGGTACAGTAGAAAAACAAGTACCGTCATGTTTTCAGAATTTTGGCATTGACTTGGTACCAGTTCTCATGACTTCCCTAGTCACTGCATCGCGATTCATCTTAAAATTGAGAATTTGTACACACCTATAGTGTATGTGTGTGTGTGTGTGTGTGTGTGTGTGCGTGTGTGTGTGTGTGTGTGTGTGTGTGTGTGTGTGTGTGCATACAAGCAACAGCAACTTTATGTTTCCTATTATGCTTTTTGAATGAAAATATGTAAAATATTTGTTATTGAAGCAGCAAAGATTTGACATACAATATATGAAAAATGAATACAAATAAAGGAACACAGTCATGTAGTTTCCAAAAACAAGTGCAATTTTCGCTTCATTTGGTGAACAAATTGACTTTGCATCTCTGTACTTTGTCCTTTGCCGTGCCTTTGTTTACCCCACTGCAACGCAGGCGTCCTGCTGGACACGCAGTCAGTCTATCATCCCAAAATGTCGGCGCCAATGAGCTGTGGCAATAAGCTTCATGCAAGCCAACAACCAGAATCCCCAATGAGCCAAAAAGCGACTTTCACACATTTAATAGTAACCCCCCACATCACAGATATTCTAGCCCCTCTCCCTTTCCAAAAAGCTGTTGTCACAGCACATTTGCTCCCACTTAGCACTCAACAGTCACATAAAGACAGTGAAATCCTTGTTGTTCAGAGTGATTAACAGGTGGGGAAGAGGGAAAAAAAAAACATTTCCTAAAAAAAAAAACATGGCTGCCTTCCAAAAGACATTTGTCTTCATTTGTCAAAGGTGAGCCACTCTGTTCTGCTGTGCAGGATAGTTTGACTCCGAAAGCAGCAAGTTGGCTCAGTATTGACGAGTCAATCAGCAAAGGTCAGCAGGTTTAGGGGAAGTGGGACACCTGAGCGGGACTTAATCTCCTTCGTCCTTTAAGGGAAGGATTTTGGATGAATAAGCAGGTGCTGGAGAGCTATTACCTATCCACCTCCCTGGTTTGTCATCAGCCAAGGGCAGAAGGGCCTGGAGAAAAGCCAACCGCATCTACGAACACACTCACTCAGGGGGAGCCAGAAGTTGGCACCTGCCATTTGGGCTCTCTGATAGGCATCTAATGTAACCTCCCTCTGCTCCTTTACCTCTCCTCTCCCATTCACTCCCTCTCCCCAGAGACATGAACAAATCAAAGTAATGGGTGTACAGCTGCAGCCTGTGTCCTCTGCTGGATAGCTGACATAATTGTCCCCCCCCCCCTGCTGCTTAATGGAGACAGTGTGCACATCTGACATCTGGGTAAGTGCTCCAATTCCCTAAGTGACATGACAGTGTTTATGACTCCACGGGCTTCAAGAGTGTTGGAAGTTTCCAAATTTGTAGTCAATTGAACAGTAGTTTACAGATGATTGCACCGTGTCCAGTGACATCTATGAGATGTTTGAATTTATGAGGTAAAGCAAAGGGTTTGAACGTCTGAAAGAGGGTTACAAGTAAGGCGGAGTCCACATTGTAGAAAGTTGTGATAAATTGGTCAATTACAGAGAATGTGAAATAACATGATTGTCCAAGATGGGGAACATGGAGGAACAGAAAAGGATGACGTGTGTTTGCTTAAAACAAGACGTTCCAAGTGAAATGTGACAGCAGGAGGGATCTCATTAAGTGTCTCCGTCATGGCTGCCAGTGGCAGGAAGTTAATAAAAACATGGGTTCAACTCTGCTCACTTGAACTGCTAGACAAAAAGGTTCCACACACACACATTTTCTTGGCTGTCGCAGATGTGGAAGGTCAGGCGAGCCAGGGTCACAATGAGTCTGCAGAGAGGATTTGTTTTCCACTTGTCAGTCTAACCTTGGTGATGTCAGCTCATCCCCAGTGGATACTTAACTATCAAAAGTCCCAAGAATAATAGTAACAGATCGCACCATGGAAGACAAAACATCAGGACAATGAAGCATTTCATAATCCTGGCAATCAACCTACAAAAATCTAGTTTTCTGATTTTGTTGAAGTGTCCAATAAAACCCCAGATCCTCAAAATTTCCTGCAGCTGTTGATGTTTTGAGTTGAATTTAGAAACTTTCTTATGGTACGTTTGCTCTTCAGCACAACAGAAAATCATCCACCTTCCACCGTACACCTCAACTACTAGCACAGTGGTGCTTAAAGCTAAACAGGACCACAATAATAATGCTAACATTCTGATTAAGAATGCCAATCGATTAAAATATTGAATCACGATTAATCGCATGATTGTCCACAGTTAATCATGATTAATCACAAATTAATCACACATTTTTTATCTGTTCAAAATGTACCTTAAAGGGAGATTTGTCAAGTTTTTAATACTCTTAACAACATGGTAGTGGGCAAATATGCTTGCTTTATGCAAATGTATGTATATATTTATTATTGGAAATCAATTAACAACACAAAACAATGACAGATATTGTCCAGAAACCTTCATAGGTACTGCATTTAGCATAAAAAAACATGTATAACAACATGGCAAACTCAAGCCCAACAGGCAACAACAGCTGTCGGTGTGTCAGTGTGCTGACTTGACTATGACTTGCCCCGAACTGCATGCGATTATCATAAAGTGGCTCGGATCCGATATCAGGCCGATACTGAGTCAAATAGCTGGAAATTGTCAGCGATACCCGATCGCTGACAATGGGGCCGATCAATTCAATACAGTTCTATGTTTAGATACTATATACATTATATATTGAAATTTGAATTCCTGTTTAAGTTTTGACCAATTTGATGCCGCAATGAATTGTAATTGTAATTCCTGTTAATTTTGAAGATTTTTTACCAAGTTGCTGGTGTACGATTTATTATTTTAATGATAATAAACAATTCAGTGAAGGTATATTTATGTTTCACATTTAGTTTGACAAAGTTAGGAAAGCAATGTTTAAGTCAAGCCTGATGTTGTTTTACACATAAAAGAATGATGGTAATGGTAAATGGACTTGGACTTATATAGCGCTTTTCTAGTCTTCCGACCACTCAAAGTGCTTTACACTACATGTCAGCATTCACCCATTCACACACACATTCATACACTGATGGCAGAGGCTGCTAAGGTGCCAACTTTGCCCATCAGGATCTAATCTAAATACTCATTCACACACCGATGGCTATGCCTTCGGGAGCAATTTGGGGTTAAGTGTCTTGCTCAAGGACACATCGACATGTGACCCGGAGCAGCCAGGGATCGAACCACCGACCTTCCGATTGGTGGACAACCTGCTCTACCCTCTGAGCCACAGCCGCCCCGCGGTGATCCCAGTCACTTCCACACAGTGAGGCATAAAACTTATTAAGTAAACACTGGTATCGGATCGGTACTCGGTGTCGGCCGATACCCAAAACCAAGGTATCGCTTTCGCTATCGGAACTGAAAAAGTTGGATCGGTACATCCCTAGTTCTAACACTTAATGCCTGAGAGCACACATAACTCTCTCGTTAGCTTCCTATGGAACAAGAGCTCATTGGATAAGAGAAAGAAAATGCTGAATGCATTAGCAATGTTGCCAAAGCAATATCTATAATTAGGATGAGGTGCCAGTGGAGAATGAACCCTGAGCTTGGCTCCTTCTGGCAAGCAATTAAGATTGAGGCAGACAAATCACTGTGTCAGAGGTTTGACTGAAGACGGGGCCAAACGCACAGCTGACGATGTTATGGCTTTCAAGCCGAGTGCGTTTTACTGCGCTGACAAAATAGTTTTGTCAGCCACTTTTGTTTGTTTTACAGATTTAGCCGTTTAGTAGCACTTAGCGTACTCCAATGGCAGATGTTTGCGATTAGAAGGCAAATTTATGTGGAATGTTGTGTTCGGCAAACATCAGCAGTTATGAGCCAGGAAATTAGGACGTTATAAAGAGATGTTCTCTACAAGTTGTAGTTTTTTTTCTGTAAACTGTCCTTCTGGTCACTTCAACGGTCTTTTCTTTGCGACAAAGCAACATCGCTGCAAATAATGGAAGAATGACCAGTGTGATCAAAAGTGCTGCACTCTCCCCATAAAGAATGACAAACAGCACGAATACAAATGCTAAGCATCTTTCACTACAAGCAGGTAGCTCCTTTCTTTCTTCTTTTTTTTTTTTACAACAAATAAACCGTGTTGGAGGTTTGTTTGGGATGTCTCTGGAAAGGGGATTTAGCTGACCATCTCTGGTGGCCTTCCTTTCTGCTGTTTACTTGACCTTGTCAAAGACTAAAGCAGAAAATACCAAAGGTGGTTCTCAGGTCTGGATACACATGAAGGCCAAGAAGACTAATCAGTGCACAAGCCACCTCCTCTGGGTAAAATAAAATGGCCAATAATAACATGCAATAACCTCGAGCAGGTTAGTGTCTTTTTTCTTTAACATGTATTTACAGAAATTAGGAATGTCACGAGAACCAATACTTCGGTACCACGTCGATGCCAAAAGTCTAAAAACGTGACGGCGCTCGTTTGGTACGGCATCCCATCATCCTGGGGACGGCAGAAATTTCCCTGATAATGCTACATTGCGAACAACAAATCTGTGTTGAAATCGGCAGGAGGAGAGTTATTAACGTTCGCCGTTAGCAGCTGGTGGGCAGCACAGTCTTGCTTGGCTAAAAAACAGAGCTAACCGCTAATGTACGGAGGTTGCATTGAGTTACATGATGCGTTCAACCTCTATTCAGTAAACATAATTGGGCGAAGTTAAATTATAACGTTATCATGATGTGTTCAAATATAATCTTGTAAAATTTAGTTTTTGGCAAGAAACTTGAGGAGGATCATCAGGGATTAATAAGAAGTTCACCAAAAAACAGTATGCAAACGGTAATAAATGAGTTTATGTTGAAGAAGATGGGATTTATTGTTTTTAGAGCGGTCAATCGATTAAAACATTTCACTGTGATTAATCGCATGATTGTCCATGTTTAATCACGATTAATCGCAAATTAATCACACATATTTTATTTGTTCAAAATGTACCTTAAAGGGAGATTTGTCAAGTATTTAATACTCTTATCAACATGGGAGTGGGCAAATATGTTTGCTTTATGCAAATGTATGTATATAGTTATTATATGAAATCATTTAACAACACAAAACAATGACAAATATTGTCCAGAAACCCTCACAGGTACTGCAGTTAGCATACAAAATATGCTCAAATCCTAACATGGCAAACTCAAGCCCAACAGGCAACAACAGCTGTCAGTGTGTCAGTGTGCTGACTTGACTATGACTTGCTCCAAACTGCATGTGATTATTATAAAGTGGGCGTGTCTGTAAAGGGGAGATTCCTGGTTTGTTTTTTTACCGTGGTATCGAATTGGGTGTCAACAATCGTGGAATTTCGCTGGTATTGATATCAACTACAAAATTTCTGGTATGGTGACATGCCTAACAGAAACCTTACTTAATGCCTTACTTAAACTAGAATAATATGTTGAATCACAGATTCACCTTATTTTAAACCCTCTCTTCACACACAGCTGCACTTGAATCGCCGTCCTTGAAAACAAACACCAGATAAGATCAAACAGGACCAAATATATCACTAGCATAAGCTATTCATAGTGCACAACACTTACTGTAATCAAGCACTGCTGCCTTTGAAACATGCTTTTAAGAATAGAATTACAAACTTCCTAAATTACATTTAGATATGCTCAGTGAAACTGTAGGCCTACTTGAGTGTTTTTCAAATAACTGCTCACTTCCCTTTAATGGAGAAAAGGAGTGCAGATGAATAAGTAGTTGCTTGAATAAATAGATGAATAATGCACGAGTTAAAAAGCACACAAAGACAAATGCAGTGCGTGCTCATACAGGCGAGGATACACGTCTTAAGATCAGCTCAGTGTGTATGTGTGCGTGTTATTATTATACGCGTAGCTATTGATATTAAATTTAATAAAGAATTTACATTTCAGATAGAGAGCACGTCCTCAGTAAAATGGGTTGATCCATAAACCACAATTTCCTCTGCAAGTGTTGAACATGTAAGAAAATGTAAACCTGGGTGCAGGCCGTAAAAATTCTTCAGGCACGCTGCCTAATTGGTCCCTCTACAATATTTTCTTACATATCCCTTAAAGATTTGTTGATATTAATATATTATGAGCGAGATTTTTTGCAGACTCTGGCCAACTTTTTGGAAATAAATGAGCTGAGATGAGGTTCCTCAAGATCCCCTGCCAGCATTCGTGGCTAATGTGCTGCAGTATGTATCACTAGTATGACCTATATATTGTGTGAGCATAGTTTGGGTGGATGAGCATGATCTCAGTATGCGTGCGTGTCTATTTTCATTATTTTTCATGTTTTTTTTCGAAGCAGTCCTTGAATAAACTCAGATGTACTCTGAACTGCACTTTGCACAGGAAAGGAGGAAAAGATTTAAAGTCAGATAGTTTTACAAGATCAATGAGAGGCAAGTTCATGCTCCCCTGGTGACAGAAATAGGGGATTAATATTATGCATGCACAGCCTGTCCTCTCTCAAAACTCCTGTGGTGGAAAAGACCAGCTTCACTGGCTTGAAGTAGGAAATAGGCAGCTGACAAGAGACTAGAAACCAGTTTAATCTTCACAGAGTAGATCAGTCAAACCATTAAAACAGATTAAGAGAACAATTTGGTCTCCTATTAGTATTTTTCATTGAGGTAGATTATGTCTGTGTATCCGCTAAAACATCAATATGACTTTGGAAGGAAGGTTTTGTCCCGAGTGAGCATGCCAGGATTTTCCTTGATATAAAATTCCAGCCAAAAAAGACAAGTGTCTTCTATTATTACGATTATATTCAGGCTCCGTGGTGATTTATTTTACCACAGTCCTGGGCACCATTCTAGTAGTTTTCACCACTTTACAGTGATCAATAGCAGTTTAGAATTTATTATATATTTCTTCAAAGATGTTCTGCAGACGCACAATGTGAGGCAACCCATTGTTCCAGGTTATTCACCGTCTGCACCGCTGCAATCTGCCGTTTCAGCTTTCTTTGGTCAATAATCTTAGAGGATCAAAAGGTGAAGGTGCCTGTCAGCGTACGTAGCTGTCGTCAGACATGTGGTAAGCTCGACTCCGGGCACCTCTGGTAACAATAAAGCTATTCAGAGTTGCTTCTAAAATTACCAACATCATGAGCCAATTATCAATTTCCTGACGACCTCAGATGAAACATGCGTCATCCGGAGAGGGTTTATGACTGGTGATAAAAAAAAAACACCATCTTAGGTTAGATTACATTCAGTGATTGTTTCTTGACAATCTACGGGGAGTTCTTTTTCTCTGACACAGATTTGATTTGTCTATTTAATACAGATAAAGTTAAGAAACCAGCATTAAAAAAAACCCTCAAGAACAACACTGATATGCAATCTAAATACTAGAGACCACCTTGTGATGGGATCACACCACCCGCGATGCCAAAGGTCCTACACCCCTCAGGGTTCGACATTAATCATGGCCACAAAAAGTTACTCTGTGGCCACCAAATATCCGCTGTAGGTGGCCCCCCTTGACCCCCAAGTTTAATCAGGTCTCTCTTGAGAATGAGACTGCATGTCTCAAAGAGATTATGGTGTCGGTGTCCTAACTGAATGTGACGTGAGCGAGCATCAGCGACAGTTTGATTGCATTGTTTCCTATTAGAGTGGTCTAACTGGCCACGAGCGACGCAGTGTTGCACAGCGCAACTGAACTTTTGTTGGATGCCCTGTTTCTATGTATTCCTGGAGCTCGATTTGAAAACGTCGCACTGGACGAGGAATGGCTGATTCGTGAAGTTGAAATGAGGAGTTACCTTTATGGATACGATCTGGAGATCGGCATTAATGCTTTCTAGTAATATTAGCTGTTAGCAGCCAGTGGGCAGCGTATGGTGCCTTCAACTGGGGTCGTGTTTACCGTGATCAGGGGAAGAGTACATGTGAACGCCCCCCTCTTGAGGTATTCACGACCTCGTAAGTGGAAAGTTTCTGAAAGCTCTGAGTTTACGAGATGTGATGTGTTTGTTGACGTTGTCAGAAAAGGCGGAGGCCTTGGAAGTTAATTTTTCGGTGTTCGGTGGTTTAGTCCTATCTTGTTTTTCTTCGTAATTTTATAATATGTCCGAGGAAAATGTTGATATTCCCAACGGCGTCATCTTTTTCCTCATTATGCCTTTGCATTTACTGCATTAAGTTACCCGCTGGCTAGCTTGCTAAACTGTTGGCCTCTGTAGCTTCCAGACACCGACAGGAACGTTAATATTGCCGTTGCTTAGCAGCGGTGTTCTCACAACTTAACAACTTGAACGCCAAGCATATCGTGTTCACGACTTCCCGTGTTGTAAACACAAGCTCACGAGTTTCATTTGAAGGCACCAATATTCCTGCTTGGCAAAATAACGGAGCTAATAGCT
>CAKALU010004547.1:0-17631 GCA_916700995.1 Hozukius guyotensis | reverse complement strand
CACGTACAGCACGCCCAAGCTGATCCTACAAGTGTTGAATTGGGTTGAGGTCTGGACTCTTGGCAGGCCGTTCTATTCTCTCTACTCCCACATTGTGGAGGTAGTCTGTGATAACCCTGGCTCTGTGGGGGTGAGCGTTGTCATCTTGGAGGATGAAGTTAGGTCCCAGGTTGTGGAGATATGGGATCGCCACTGGCTGCAGAATCTCATCCCGATATCTCCCTGCATTGAGATGGCCTTCAATGATGACAAGCCTTGTTTTGCCAGTGAGGGAGATGCCGCCCCACACCATGACACTGCCCCCACCAAAAGCTGTTACTCCATCGGTGCAACAATCAGCATAGCGTTCTCCGCGTCGTCTCCATACTTTGACCCTGCCATCAAACTTTCGCAGACAGAACCTGGACTCATCACTGAACATGACATTCCCCCACATGTTCAGGTTCCATTGTCTGTGTTGTTGACACCAGCGCAAATGGGCCTGACGGTGAAGGGCATTCATTGCAGGCTTCCTGGTAGCCTTATGAGAATACACCATTGGCAGAGCATTTTGGCAAATCTTTCTTGGGCGCTACCCACATAATCAGCTGTGCTGCTCATCCCACAAATGCATGATCCTTACAAGTTGGACATCATTGCGAAGGTAAATAAACAGGCTTTCCAACGATGTAAAATACAATGCTAATTAGCATTGTAACAACAGAGAAATAATCGACCAAACACAAGTTTCCGAAATTTGTTTTTCCAGTATATATTCTAAATATATGTGTTAGTAGTTGTAAGGTAGCTTCCCTTTAGGTACAGGTTGAAGTCAAACACAGACTTTCCTCATAATAATTCTGTTTATTAAACAAAAGTTAGGATGCAATGCAAGCGATCTTGGTTACAGGCAGGTTATTAAAAAGCAACAGAATACAACTCAGACCATCTGGACATATCACAACTGCTCACTAGTTATTTTAATAAGGTTACAATTCTGATAAAACATTTACACCCTTCCATTGAATAACTTGTGTGGCCAACTGGTGGACAAGACGGCAGCAGAGGAGTGCAGAAATGTTGCTTTATGGCCTCGCAAATAATCTGGGATTATCAATCAAATGTTACATTTGACATCAAATTATAACCCCGCAGTTATGATGTGTTGTGTTTTTGGTGTGCAACTAATAATTAGTACAGGTTTAAAGAGGTGACAATTAATTCTGCTGTAAAAAAACAAAACAAATTTAGGGATTTTTAAGATCTATTTCTGTTTGTGTACAACTCATTTGGGATGTTTTAGACAGATAAGCAATGAGAGGTAGGTTGTTGTCATCTTAACCAACCACAAGCAGGAGAAACTATAATCAGCTTTTACAGAATTACCTGGTATAGATTCATGTACAGCAAAATCACCACCAAAACAAATGTATTAACCTTCAATGACATGTTTCAAGGGAAACTGTGGATCTAAAACAATTAACCCTCTGAGACCCGTTTTTGTCTTTTTTTAGGGGGGTAAAGGGGGTCTTTAGGGGGAGATAGCAGGTCAACAGAAGATGTCACATAGAAGTGGTGTTCATCATCTGAAAGCTGGGAACCTGAAGATTAATTTAGTCTAGTCATAAATCAGAAATAAACATGAATTAATTAGAATAAATTGTGAAAGTGTATAAGGGTTTAGAACATTATGATAGAAGTATGTGATGACAATCCCCATGCTCTATTGTTGCAGCAATTGTGGGGTTGATACCATTTGTTATGCAGATTTGGTGCTATATTTAATAATTTTTTTACCACTCGAGAATTGATAAAAATTATCAATAATCCCTCCAAAATACCACATTAAGACACCAAGACACTATAGAAAAAGCCATGCTGTGATTTGTTATCAAAAACTTGACATTTAGAGATTTCTGCAAGTAGATGGTGAGCACTTCTGTTGTGTAAACTGCTCAGAAACCCATTTATTGTCAATCTAGCTAGGAAAGCCATCCATCCTCTGAATGCTCTGGGTCTCTAGTTTGTGGCTGTAAAGTTTCATGAGGCTGTGATTATCCTAGAGGTCACCACAGGTCATTTCATACAGTGAGGTCAAGATTTTTGAAAAACATTGTCTCACTACAATGAAATGGCTCCTATGGAGACTAACATCACACATGAATACAGTTTGGCTCATTGGATCCACAAGAGTCTCAGCTTTACAGTGATACCCAATTTATGGGGGTTAACATGAATTCTCATTGCATTTAGTGGGCTGGTAGAAGCTATGAATTTGCATTTTCATGTACTCCCACGGTGTTTGAAATATAGACCGTTTTTATCTCAAGGAAATGTGTTTGATACAAACAAATACAAGATTAATTAAACCACTGTTATCAAGACGACACGACTCCATGCTGTCAGTTTTAACAACAGAAATGTAATTCATGCCAGCCTGCATGCCAAAGCAAGTTGTTTACATGAAGCTTCTGCAGTTACACTATTTATCAGTTGAGTAGTGTGGATAAAGCAATATGTCTGAGTTTTCTCTTTTTACATTTAGGGCACTCTATGTTCTATAAAGTTTTAAATAATCCTGGAAAGTGCTTAAAACTCATAAAGTACAAGAAAATATTTTAGTATTACAATCACCGTCACATTGTCATCATGTGGCTAACACTTATAAAACGTACTACATTGGGGACTTTGTTTTCGGTTTGTTTGTTAGGATTACGGAAAAACTACAGGCCTTTTTTTCATAATTTTCCTGGCCTTGGTGGAGGTCTGTGCTCTCCGAGTGCCCTTCTAGTCTGTAAATGATGTCTCAGTTTTGGACCTCAATTTAAAGTGTAACTTCTGTATTTTTCAACCCCATTTTCCCATGTTTTTGTGTCTAACTGACTAATATCGACAACAATTTCTGAAACTGGTCCAGTATTGGTGGAGAGCGCTGTACACGGCAGCTGCTCACTGGCTGCAATATGGTGGTTTTGGGGAAAGCTGGCAACGTCATTAACATCCACTAAAAGTGCTTGTTTTCACCATGACAGGCTCTGATTGTTATTATAAGTGTCAACATTATGGAAAGAGTCTCACTCAAGGAGAAGTCTGAACTCTGGCGAAGACAACGGTGGTTTACATCCATGGGGAAAACTGCGAGTATTTGTTGTGTTGGAGTACAGAAAGCGTAGCTTAGTGTTGGAGATAGTGTTAGTGTTAGATGATTTCCACAATGTGGACGAGGTCTTTGAATTCGGTGGCGAGCCAGAGTATTACGGATATTCAGATTTCACAACGAGACTTCTCCTTGAGCGGGACTTGGACACAATAACAAGCAGACCGGATCAAGAGAAAGGTAAGAAAGACGTTTTATATGGTGGGCAATATGACGATATAGATATATCAAAACGATATAACAATGTCTATATTTTTCTATATTGTTTCTATTGCGATATAAGCTTGGCCTATATTTATTTTTTTTCCTCTATAATTTCACTTAAAATTGTTTTGTTAATTTTGCACTAAAGTTCTTAAAATGAGAAAATACTCAGTACTTTTCATTTGTCACGTATTTAATAGAGATGTTCCGATACCATTTTTTCCTTCCTTTTTTTTCTGGGTTAATAAAGTATGGTATCAGATCGGTGCGTAGACTGGTGTACTCGCCGATACCAAATTTTGGGCAGTATCGGACGTATTTCCGATACTGGTATTGGGAACAACTCTAGTATTTAATTCACACAGGAGTATACAAAAAATAGGCTTCGTGTATCGCTTTCGAGATATGAAATTACCTATATCGGGATAGAAGATTTTGCCATATCGCCCAGCCCTACTCTTAAAAGTTCTTTCCATAATGTTGTCAGACATTTATAATAACAATCTGAGCCTGTCAGTGGCAACTTTAACTTTTAATTAGCGAAGCAACCAGATAAGTCTGTTGTACAACAAGGAGTGCAAGGTCACTGCAGAGCAGAGGACAAACAGGCGAGCAAGACAAAAACACTGTTCAAACTCGAGCACCGCCAAACAAAACTAATAGCATTTCAAGTCAAAGCCAGAGCACGGACACCCAGCAGCTTTTAAACTGGAAGGAGCTCGGTGCTGATACCAAATAATACAAGTCCACAACAGCATCTGACCACATTTACTTCACCGCTCTTTGATTTTCCTCTCTACATGACCTTACGGCCACACTGTTAATCCAACTGTTGTGTTAGCAAGATGGACCGTTTAGGGAGGAAGGGGAGTGTTGACACAGTTAAAACAAGGTCTCTCAACATGCCACATGAAGTACACCTGACTGCTGCCACACATCCGTTTTACTCCACAGCATGGGTAGTACGCTCAGGATGCAACAAAAAACAACACGTGTCCCTCGCTTTCTCCTCACATCTGTTAGTAGTGCTTCCTTCAGTACAACGTGCTGCTGAGACCGTCAGTAGGGTGACTTTATCCCCACATGGAGAGAGAAGGGTATGCTCAGCAAAACAAGCCGCCTTAGGGTGAAGCTGCCCCTGGTCTATCACTGCTACTGACTTAAGTTAGCATTTAGCATCACTAGTCATGTGTAAGGGGCAGCTCAACCCCAGTAGTGCCAGAGGGGGGACGTAGCAGGGACAGTTCAGGGACAGTCTCAGCTCAGCTCAGCTCAGGGTCCGAATGGTTTCCAGCAGCTCTGGTTTGAGGAGGGCGGGGCTCGTTCCACCTGCCGCTGCGATATCCGCCTGCACCGCTGCATCCCAGGCGAATGTGAGCAGAGCTGCAGGGACCTAAAAACACACATTTGATATTAACTTCAGGAACCTTGAAATAAGGGATTGTATAAAAGATGACACCATAGTTCGCATTGGAACGCATTGATGTTACATTGGTTGTTTCATTGATAGACGGTATAATAATGATGCACTACTTTATGTTTCCACTCACCAAGTTACACTCTGCCAGAGCAACTTCTTCAGACTCTTTTAGTTTCTGACTTCCAGGAGCGATGAGCTCAAAGGGCTGCCAGCCGTCCACCAAGGACTCACGAACAAACGCAAACAGCACAGGCAGCCGGTCCCACGCGTAGAAGGTCCCTGGGGGGACACATCATCCTTACTGACTCACTTGTATCAGAGCTTTCAACACAACTTTGTTTGGTTGTTAAGAGGCTCTCACCTTGTAGCAGGTTTCCATCGGGCAGTCTGATCCGGAGCAGAGTGTAGTTGTATTTCCTCCTCTCCCTCTGCTCCTCTTTCTCCCTCATGACTTTAGTGCGCAGCATGGCGTTCTTCTCCACCAACTCACTCCTGGGAAAACACACAAAAGAGCCGCAGGTCATTGAGTGCAGGTTCTCTAAACCAGACCACAGTCTCAGTATTTTCGTGGCTAGTAGAGGTGCAGAGCACACCCAGGGAGCACATACAACAGGGAAGGACTGAAGGCGTCCATTATCATACATTACTGATGGGTGTGTTCGAGAATGTCATTTTGTTCATGGCACCCACAGGCCAACCTCTACTGCATGCATCTAGAAGATGTCACTGTTTCATCCGACGCCTCTGGAGCTGTGTAGCTATAACCACCAGTTTGATGTGCAGACATTTATGTGGTTTTTTGCAGCAGCCTGGTGATGCTTCTGCAAGATTTAATCATGGGTTGCATAACTGCATGCTGACAAATAAGAAAATGCAGATGTTAAAGATCAGATAATCTTTACTCAGGCGGCAGCGTCCGGGTCTGAGAAGTGGAGCCAATGCTGAAGTGTCTTAAACTGTCATTCTTTCTAACAGCCAGCAGGGGGCGACTCCTCTGGTTGCTAAAAGAAGTCTGATTGTATAGAAGTCTGTGAGAAAATGAGCCTACTTCTCACTTGATTTATTACCTCAGTAAACATTGTAAACATGAGTTTATGGTCTCAATCACTAGTTTCAAGTCTTCTTCAATACAGGATAATGTACATTTAGTAAATTATGGTCCCATTTAGAGTCAAATAGACCATAAAGCAGGGGATGCTATAGGGGGTGGCCACCTTGTGATTGACAGGTCGCTACCACGGCGTTGTCCGTGTTTTCGTCGTACAACTTTAACCCTTTCACCGTGTATTTTCAGTTCATGAAAGTTAATTATAACCTTTTTGGTCGCCTGAAAATGTCTTATTCAGAGTTCGGTTGTACTTAGCTCCCTTAATCTGAGTCTGTACCTCTGCTGTTGCTCCTTCTTGAGCTCCTCTGCTGAAAGGTTGTAGAACTCTGGCGGCAGCTCGAAGCGTTGAGCGTTGGGAGACGATCTGAACACTTGAGGCTGTCGGTCCAGCTGAGCTCTGACCGGCTCTCCACTCTGGAGACGATCCCTCCTCTCCTTCATCAACTCCAGGGCATCGGGACTATGCTCTAGTAACACCAGGAACTCCTCGTCCTCCTCTGAAAGGCAAGTACAAATCACAATATGTAACAACTGACTGGATGTTAATAAAAAAATTGTGTTTGCCAGGTTGACTTTTTAAATTATCTGTTGACTGTGACAACACCCCGTTGATAAGGAACTTGTTAGGATTCATTTACCTTGACCCTCTACAGGAAGCATAATGCTTGTGAAGTCCAGAGCCGCCAGGAACTCTCTAGTGCCCTCCACACAACGCACTTTCTCCTGAAATAAATCAAAAGAGGGAGTGATATAAGAAATAAGAATAATAAGATAATAAGAAATGCAAAAAAATAAACCTTCCTCAGGGTTAGGGTTAAAAGCCCGGTAAAGGCCCTTACACACCAGGCAGACGGTCGGCCATCGGCCAATTTCGGGCCGTCGGTGAGCGTCTGCGGGCCTAATTTTTGCGGTGTGTCCCGCACCGTCGGCTCTAGTCTGCCCGTGTCAGACGTTTTTCGGCCGATTCAGCATGTTAATTCAGCGGCGGAGCTCGTCTGTGAGAGAAATCACTCTGATTGGCTATTCAGCTTAAACAAATCAGTGCACGAGAAGAGAATCGGAAGTGAGGAAAGCAAGCCAACGAGTAAAGTCGAGAGGAAAAACACAGAAGGCTCTTCTCATCTTCATCTAATCTGATCATTCCAAATCACGGATATTTTCACAACGACATGGTCATCTGGAATGAAGCTAAGTGGTGAGTGAGAGTGGTGTGAAAATGGTCGGCAAACGCTGCTTTGTTTCATGTACGTATCCTAACAACAGCTTGTATATCCACCGTCCTCGGTCTTCCAGTTTCCCTTTTTGAATGATGAATACAGACTACCGCCGCCTGCTGGTGCGGAGAGTTATATCCTCTCATGCAGGTGCAAAATGTACGTGTTAACTGGCCGTCGGCTGTAGTCTTTGTGGTGTGTTCGAGTGTAACTTTGTCAAGACACAGGCGACGTGAGGCGACACAACAGTCAATCTTCGACGCCATTAGTTCTTTGTCGGTTTGGTGTGTCTGGGCATTTTTTAATGTGTCTTTAAATGTGCTCTATATACGATATCCACAGTACACAGTAGTGAGGGACCCCAGTTTCAAACTCACCTGATACACCTTGTTGCTGAGTTTAATCTTCCTGTATTTCTCCTCTGTGGGATTCTTACATATATTATCAATATACCTATTGACAAAACATGAAATAACACAATTGTTTAAAACACAATGTTAATGGAAATGTTCAAGTCTGTGACAACAGTAGAAAACATCGTCAAGTGTCTTACTTGCTTATGATGTCCACGGCAGCCTTCACTTTCTCTCTGTCTTTGTTAAACGTGTGGACCATCATAACAGAGGCCTCGACAGCATCCTCCTCAAACCGCTTACAGTGAAAACAAGAGGACATGTTTTGTCAACAATACTCAGTAGAATAATATATTCAGATTATATTATTATGCTGCAAACACGTTCTAATTTGAGCTTAAAAAAAAGTGACAATATCTTTAGACGTACCATTAATATGGCCTCTTTAATGTGTACTTCCCTCTCACTCCTAGTTAAAGTGGCTCCAGTTAGCGGACAGGTGAAATACACACCTGACACTGAGAGAGAGACGAGATCTTTCACCGGCACTTTGGATCCCTGGAAACAATAGTCATTCACTGATGTCGTCAGACTAAACACTGATCACTGTGCAATGTTAAAGGTGTCATGATTTAACCTAACAGATCGCTGGCACACTAACCTCTGCTGTATCCGCCTTTTCTTTATCAGCCAGTGCAGCCGCCTCCAGTTCTCTTCTAACTATAGCCAAATACAGAAAATCATGCATCAATTATGTGTCTTTACCATGCCAACAGATCATATGCAATAAATGAATTGTTATTCTTTAATCAAACTCTTATATTGCAGTCTATAGAACAAAATTTATCGCACTAATGTTTTGCACCGATGTATTTTGTTTTTACTTTTTCAGTAATAGGTTTCTACAAAATCTATTTAAGCTTTTCAAAAATCCCTGTTTTTATCATGATTACGTGGTTTTCTAGAGGAGAATTTAGCCGTTTATGTCTGTACAATAGAAGAGCACAAATATGGAGGACAGAACCTGCCAAAATCAAAAATAAATCAATAAATTAAAAAAAATGACTCAATACATAAATAAATAAATAAATAAATAAATAATAATTTAATGTAGCAACGATATTAAAAATGAATTTAGGCATTAATTCATTGATAAAATGTGACATAAATTGATATTTCTTTTTGAATTTGCTTCTTTATTTATTTACCTTATGTATGTATTAATTCCGTAATTTTTTTTAAAAATGTATTTATGTATTTTTTAAAATATCTTTTTTATTTATTTTTGCATTCATTTTTTATGTATTTATATGTATTTTTAAATGTGTGTATGTATTTATGTTTTTGTAATATAAAGAAGCAAATTAAAACAGAAATATCAATTATCAAAATAGAAATATCAAAATGTCAC
Source organism: Hozukius guyotensis (assembly GCA_916700995.1). Taxonomy (NCBI): domain Eukaryota; kingdom Metazoa; phylum Chordata; class Actinopteri; order Perciformes; family Sebastidae; genus Hozukius; species Hozukius guyotensis. The sequence continues at coordinate 8,785 of CAKALU010004547.1, read as the reverse complement.
ATTTTATCAATTAATGAATGGATACATTTATTTATAATATTATTTTTGCTACATTTAATGACATATTTATTTATTTATTGAGTCATTTATTTTTTATTTTGGTAGGTTCCATCCTCTATACACAAATACATAATCAGACAAATAGTATCAGTGATAATAGTACTGAATTGACACTAATATTCATTTCTAAAATTGAGATAATCAGATAGCATTAGTCAGCCCATAAATTGGGGTTGATTAGGGCTCCAAAAGCCCGAACCTCTTATGACAACTGCATGTAAAAACATAAAGGAAAGCAACATTACTCAAAGCATACATATCCCATGTGAGGAGGGGGTGGAATTCAACTCATTTTAAGGATGCTTGTCTCACCCTGGTTCCTGATGGCGTCCTGAGAGGTGTGGACCTTCGGCCGTGGATGCTGTTCGATCCTGGCCAGGGCTGCGGCTCCGGCCCGCTGGGATCCGTCACTGGGAGCATTGCGATGCTGCTTGGCACTGGAGCTGCTCTGCACCACCTCGGGCTTGGAACTACAGTGTTATGAGGACAGAAAATCAAAGTGAAGAGACCTGCTGTGGCTCCTCAATTCTTCGTTCCCAAACAGACAAAAATGTTGCTTTAACACATAAGAAACGTCCTACAGCTGAATCAAGACAAGACAGAGATCAGTTTTAGAATCAATTTAAGATTTTCTTACTAGTTTTTAAATAATTGAAGGGCCTGGCACCAGCCTATTTCTCAGACATGCTTTTTAGATTATGTTCATATTTCATTTCAATTAATTTTTATATAATGTCAAATTATAACAGAAGTTATCTCGTGACGCTTTTCATATAGAGCAGGTCTAGACCATACTCTATAATATATAATCTAGAGACCCAACAAGAGATCCCCCATGAGCATGCATTCTTATGCGACAGTTACTCCCCTTTAACAGGTAGAAACGTTGGGCAGAACCAGGATCTGGGTGCATAGCAGGTCCCTAAGATCCTCTGCAGCTGCAGGGGGAGTCAGTGTTTAGCCACTGTGGCTCTAGTCTCTGGAACAGTCTGCCTGAGGATCTGAGGGACTCCACCTCTGTGGACACTTTTATTAGAAACCTTAAGACTTAGCCTGGAATTTACTTAAAGTGGCAATCCTTAAGATTTCAATCCAGGTTGATTTAGAATTTATATTTGATTGCCAATAAAGAGAAACAATGGAAGTGTGCCTTCAGTTTAGCACTCTGGAGTATTTTTGTTGATACATGAGCAGAAATAGAATAGAAAAATGATATTTCTTTGTACATGAGCCTCAAGTTTTCAGTATTGTGTGCATAGTTCCATTTTGTATACAGTTTTTCTCCATTGTATACAGAGTATACAAGAAAAACTGTAATACAGCATTCTTTTTCCGGGAATGTCACCACAGACACACAGTTTATAACACTGCAAATATATTAATATTGCAATACTTTCATCAGTCAATCATCATTGTGTTACCTACTTCATCGATAGATAGTGACATAACAGATATTTATTTAAATGTAAATCTTTGAGATTTGCCACTTTAAGGTGCCTCATCATCTGTTGCCTTAGTTTTTAAAGGTCCCATATTGTAAAAAGTGAGATTTTCATGTCTTTTATATTATAAAGCAGGTTTAAGTGATATATAAATACTATGAAAGTATCAAAACACTCAATCCATGGAGAAATACACACAGCCCGTAATCAGAAACTGTACGTTTGAAACAAGCCGTTAGGATTTCTGTCCATTTGTGATGTCACAAATATACAATATTTAGACCATTTCACAGTTTTGAACGTAAACAAACTAAATGTGTCCCAGTTTATTTCCTGTTGCAGTGTATGTAAATGTAAAATGACATCAGCTGAAAGGATGTAAACATGGACCCAAGCTGTTGCCTAGCAACGCAATTCCGTTGAAATGTGCTAAAACGGAGCATTTCAGACAGAGCATGAATACAGGTATATTCAGACAGACATGATGAGAAAAAGAATGTGTTTTTTTGAACATTAAAGCAAGTAAACATGTTCTAGTAGAAACCCAAAATACAAGCATGAACCTGAAAATTAGCACGACATAGACAGATAGATAGATAGATAGATAGTAATTGATCCCGAGGGAAATTCAAGTTTCCAGCATCACAGTTCCATAATGCAAAACATGTTAGTAAAAAGGCAGTAAAAAAGTTAGTAGTGCAAAGTACAAAGAACAAAAAATATACCAGATATAAAAATACAAGGAGATGAAGAAAACTGTTAAAACTGAATATAGTGCAGGGTAACAGCTGTGATACACGACTATTAAAACAGTGCAGAAGAGACTGTTAAAAGTGAGTATAGTGCAGAAGAGACTGTTAAAACTGAGTATAGTGCAGGGTAACTCCAGTAGCTTAGTCTATGAAAGAGCACTGTGTGCGTTATTATCTGTCCTGACATGTCCCCTTTAAGTCTTAATCATTGGTTTTCATACTTTTTTTATCCCTTGTGTTGAATCATTCTAGTGACCCATTGTAATTTTTAGTCTTGCAAAATTCTATTTATAATTGTCTATATTTTTTATTTTGTATTTTTTTAAATCTATCTTGCTGTGTGAAGCACTTTGGGCTGCACGATTGTATGAAAGCTGCCATATAAATAAAGTTGTAAAGATATAGGCAGTTAGCTAGCTTTCATATGCTAACGACGACACACTATCCAAACAGTCAGTGACACAGCTATTTCTAGTCAGTAGTTAGGAGGCTTAAGCACGAGTCACTTTACGTTACTAAAACCATCAGCTAAATAAGATTGTTGAGGGATTATCTGTTAGCTTTCCTGAAATTAGATGGGCTCCTCCCAGTTTAGCTGAGTTATATAATCCAGCTGCTAACAGTTAGTTAGCCCATTATAACATACTAACTAAAGTAAATCACACAGTTCTAGTTATCTTTATGACATGTTAATAGTGAACTAATAATCATAGATGAGCAGCAGCAGCTAGCTATGTTCTAACTCAATGTTTCTAGCTAGCTAGTAGCTATGTAGCGGTGTAGCAGCTGTTAAAGTTAAAGTTTATTTACCTGCTGGATTCTTCTGTTAGTTTCTTCCCGGGTCCCGCAGTTTTAAACTTCATGTCCTTCTTAATGTCTCCGAAAAACTTCTTCATTTTCCGTTAGCTGTCACAGAAACAATCCAAACAGATGAAGTGCAGCTAGCTGGAGCTTTAGCTTTAGCTGGGAGGAGACCAAAACAAAACGTGTCAGCTGATTACTACTTCCGCCTTCTTCTTCTTCTGTTTTGGTTTTAACGGTAGTTGTCAGTGTATTAGATGTTGTTACCAACACCTGCTGCTGCGGAGTGTGAGTCAGAGATTAGAGCCTATCCATCCTGTTTTTACTTATTTATTTATTTTTTAAAAATTGCTGTCGATATATTAGTAATGGGTTTTGTTGCTTTATATGAATAAAATTGGGCATTATTTGAAAATAAAAAAATAAAATAAAAATCACGAACGTTCACTGCCTTCCAGTGGTCACAATGAGGCACTGCAGCACAACTTTAAATCCAATGCAGACATGACAGTATACTGAAGCTGTACTTAAATACGGTGGACAGAACCTGCCAAAATCAATAATAGATGAATAAATAAATAAATAATTGACTCTATAGATGAATAAATATGTCATCAAATGTAGCAATAAATGTAGCCAAAATCAATTGATAAAATGTGACATAAATTGGTATTTCTGTTTTAATTTGCTTCTTTATTTATTATAGTTGTATTAATTCCCTTATTTATTTACTTTTCTGTTTAATTTTCCCTTTTATTTATTTATGTTTTTATTTTTTAAATGTTTTTATTTATTTTTGCATTTATGTCTTTATTTATTCATTTATTTTTGCACTTATTTTTTATTTATTTTTAAATGCATGTATCTATTCATGTATTTTTTGCATTTATTTGTTTATGCACGATTTTCCCTTTGCATTTCACCCCTTATTTATTTCCCCAAACGTATTTATTTCTATATTCTTTTCTTTACACATTTCTTTTTTACATTTCTTTATGCATTTCTGCCTCATTATGCAAGTGAGGGGGCTGTCACTCAACGTTTGTTATGGGGTCAGAGAGCATAGATGGGTGCCAGCTAGCTGCTTCATTTCCGGCTCCGTACAGCGGGTCGTCGACCTGCTGCTGCAGATCAACCACCTGAAGTTGAAGTGTTTCGCAGACCCACCGTTGAACCCCTCCCCGAGGTTTAGCTCGTTCAGAGTGGGAACCGATACAGATTTATTTATTCATACATTTTTGATTTTGGCAGGTGCCATCCTCCATACTTATAGGCCTACAGTTTTTGAGTAAATGTACTTAGTTACTTTCCATCTCTGTATTGACATTTAGCTTCTCAGACAAGCAGATTTCCAAATCTTTACAGAATTTCCCGGTATGTGGACGGACATGAGTTCTTTCTAACATGAGGATTAATTAAATTTACGTTAAGAAAAAATGTCAAACAGGGTATCAGTGTACACAGCAGAACTGAGAGCAATAATTATCAGTCTTCAGCGGGTAGAGGAGGTTAAACTAATTAAAGTGGTGATATGTTGAGATAAGCAGGTCAAACAGTTCGACATGAACTATTCATTGAGGTTGATATGACCTTATTCAACCTACAGCAACTAGATGTTCTTTTCTGTTGGATACCGGCACTAGGGATGCACTGATCCGACTTTTTCAGTCCCGATACAGATACCGATTACCTGGGCTTTTGGTATCCTGTACTCTGCTCCTCTGCCTGCCTTCACTCACACACCGCGCTCGTTCTCGCTCTTTCGCTCCACTCTTATGTGCATGCGCGCACACTACACACTGCAGAAGAGTTAGTTTAGCTCTGAGAATATCTAGTGAATGTACAGTGGACGTTTGTGCAACTCCTCCAGACCAACAGAGGTTTCCCGTGTCTTGTGAAGTGACGGGGCTACGCAGCGAGAAACGTTATCGTCTCCGACCAAAACTCCGGTGTCTCCCCTGTTCCCTCCGGCCGCGGTTGGGAGGCTGAGGCAGGAAAAGCCAACACTAGGATCAGCAGTGATTCATGGAGAGACCTTCGTCTGGTCAGCTAACATTACTGCCAAGCAGGTGAAATATAGAGTGATATTGTGGTTTTAGCTGACGTGTGTCGCCTCACTGTTTTGAGCGATGCTTGTTCATGTCTATGTAGAGCGAGCACAAGCGCGAGCCCAACGCTGACTTTCGTTGACTTAACGGCCACAGGTGTCGCTGTTAACAAGCATTTCTGATTCTTACAAACATTCCCTTTAAACAAAAAATATATTTTAGAAATTAGTTTATTTTTTTCTAGGTGGTCCTCCATATATAAATGCTACTTTATTCATCATGAAAAAGAGTCAGATAAATGTGAGACGGGTGGTAAATATGGGAAGGGAGTGGAGCATCAAAGGTCTGTCAGAGATCGGGGACAAACAATTCAAATTACTTTGTTTAAATATTTAAACTAAACAGGTTTAACATCCAGATTATAACTTATTTATAAAGTCATGATAGTTTTTTTGTTAGAATTCTTGCTGGTTGCTAGGGGATCAAATACTTATTTCACACAATCAAATGCTAATCAATTTATAACTTTTATATGATGTGATTTTCTGGATTTTTTTTTAATATTCTGTCTCTCACTGTTAAAATAAACCTACCATTACAATTATAGACCGTTCATTTCTTTGTCAGTGGGCAAACTTACAAAGGCAAGGGATCAAATACTTATTTCCTCCACTGTAAATGCTACTTTAAACACCATGAAAAAGAGTCAGATAAATGTGAGACGGGTGGTAAATAAGGGAGTGGAGCATCAAAGGTCTGTTAGATATCGGGGACAATCAATTCAAATTACTTTGTTTAAATATTTAAACTAAACAGGTTTAACATCCAGATTATAACTTATCTATAAAGTCATGATAGTTTTTTTGTAGTCCACCAGTAAAACCAAAAAAAGAAAAAAAACTTTTAAATTTACGAGGAGCACTTGAACGCAGCACTTCTCGCCACCGCGCAGCCGTTTGTGCCACGTCAAACCGTGACGTAGCAGGAGGTGTAGTCTGTAGTCCGGGTGGGAGGCGACCTGAAACCGACCAGTACAAGAAACCACCCTCCAACTAGCTGGCTTTAATGGTCTCAAACCCACAGAGGAACACTTGTGAGAGGTAAGAAGCGTTTTAATATTTCATTCATATTATATTTTAAGGTTTAACCGAGCTATGCTGTTAGCTCCACAGTTAGCCGCCGGTTAGTCTCTAGCTAGCTGTCAGTCTCATGCTGCTGCTGAAGACTCAGTGACTGATGATAGTTTACATAGAAACACACCTTTATCACTGCATAGTAACACCAGCCTGATTCATTACACCATGCTAATACTAATCCTCTGCTACCAGTGAAGAGGCAGAGCTACCTGCTGGGTTTTTGCTTGTATAGCAGCCTCAAAATCCTATTAAACACTTGACACATCCTCTAGGAAACTAAGTTTTAAAGTATAATGATGCTAAAAGTTGCCCTCCAGGAGGATTTCCTGGTCCAGCTAGATGCTCATTGTGGGTGTGGGTGCAAACAGAGTAATTAAACACCCCAGTAGTTATTTCAATCAAATGCTTTGCTTTACAGCTCCAGTACAATATGTAAATTGTCATGCTGGGTGTTGCATTATAGTGTCACTGGTTGTCCTAGAACCACCCACCCACTTAAAAAATAGTTTTACATGTAGTTTACATAGAAACACACACCTTTATCACTGCATAGTAACAGCAGCCTGATTCATTACACCATGCTAATACTAATCCTCTGCTACCAGTGAAGAGGCAGAGCTACCTGCTGGGTTTTTTGCTTGTATATAGCAGCCTCAAAATCCTATTAAACACTTGACACAGTCTCCAGGAAACTAAGTTTTAAAGGTCCCATATAGTAAAAAGTGAAATTTTCAGGTCTTTTATATTATAAAGCAGGTTTAAGTGTTATATAAATACTGTTAAACTATTAAATCACTCAATATACAGAGAAATACACACAGCCCGTATTCAGAAATTGCACGTTTGAAACAAGCCGTTATAAGATTTCTGTCCATTTGTGATGTCACAAACATACAATATTTAGATTACAATACACAGTTTTAAACATTAACATTCTAAATGTGTCCCAGTTTATTTCCTGTTGCAGTGTATGTAAATAACATCAGTTGACAGGAAGTAAACATGGACCAAAGCTTTTGCCTAGCAACGCAATTCTGTTGCAATTCCATTGAAATGCACTAAAACGGAGCGTTTCAGACAGAGGGTCAATACAGGTATATTCAGGCTGACAGTACGAAGAAAATAATGTGTTTTTTGAACATTACCGCATGTAAACATGTTCTAGTAGAAACACAAAATACAAGTATGAACCTAAAAATGAGCATAATATGGGACCTTTAAAATATAATGATGCTAAAAGTTGCCCTCCAGTAATTGGTGTGTGTGTGTGAGGATTTCCTGGTGCTCATTGAGGGTGTGGGTGCAAACAGAATAATTAAACACCCCAGTAGTAGTTATTTCAATCAAATACTTTGCTCTACAGTTCCAGTACAAGATGTTAATGTCATGCTGGGTGTTGCATTATAGTGTCACTGGTTGTCCTGGTTTTACCAGCTCTTGCCAGGATTGTAGAACCACCACTTAAAAAAAAGTTTTGACATTCCATCAAACAAAACAATTTCTCCTACGTCATGTCAAGCCAACTCAAATTCCATTCATTATGACTACACTTGTGTTTTTTTTGTTGCCTAAACACAATCAGATTTAATCTAAATATATTAGAATCAGCCTCAAAAACCCCAGCATATGTAATATGTGTGTAATTGTAGAATGTAAACTCCTCTTTATGTCTTTATAACCCCCAATTTTTTTTAGAAATATGGCTGAAGACATGACCTCAGTAATATCCTCCTTAGCGGTAACTATGGTCCTACTCATAAGTACATCTAAGGATGACTCGAATGCTTCGAAGCTTCGACTTTTGCTATGATAATCAACCTCCAAACCAGTATTGGAATGCTTCATTTTTTTAATTTTATTTTATTTTTGTATATATATATATATATATATATATGTATGTAATATTTTTTTTAAAGCATTAATTTATTGGGAGTAACAACAGGTGTACAGAAACATACAAATCAATGCAATGCAATCAAAGAGTTATTAGATTCTCCTTACCCTAATTTATGATCGCAAGTCTTGTAGGACTAGTCATAAAATGTTGTGTGATGGCTTAATACATTTTATCAATACATTTTATCAGTGTTGTATTGGTTAAGTTTGTTAGGATTTATCTATGTTGTCCTTAAAAATGCACTATGGCCATTATTAGATCTTGTGCTAGTGCATGTACAACATGTCGGTCTAGATGTGTTTCACTGTCTTAAATACACTTTATAGGTAGAGATGGGGATCAAGACCCGGTTCTGTAAGGACCCAGTTCCAAATTTCTCAAAATCATCGGCATATCGGCCAATAAGATGACATTCATTATGTGTTGTGCTGCATTCATTTTGTGCCGGCTAAATGTTGTGTCGTTAGCTGTTGATTTAATTACATTTATTTTATGTTTCAAAAAATGTTTTTGTTTGGCTAGGTAATAAATTCTTCTCATTGAGTAGGTTGTTACTCTCTCTCTCTCTCTCTGTCTCTCTCTGTCTCTCTCTCTCTCTCTCTCTCTATCTCTCTATCTCTCTATATATATATTATATATATATTATATA
>CAKALU010004544.1:0-27925 GCA_916700995.1 Hozukius guyotensis | reverse complement strand
GGGGGGGGGGGGTGAAGAGTGGAGGGAATGGCGCTTTTTTTTTTTTTCTCCTTCTTCTTCTTCTTCTTCTTCTTTCGTGCCTTCAAATCATTTTCATTAAATGAACACGAAAAGCTATTGAGGACGCTGGAGTTGTTTTGTTGAGGCATTCAACTGAGCCCATGAAAAGATCTCCATTATGATTAGTCTGAATGAAAGCACCGGACTAGCAACTTTATAGACTTTTCTAAGAGATTATTCTTTATTACCTCGACTCGTTGATTGGAAGGTTTGGGAGAATAAACGTTTAGTGGGTACACACACAGAGAGAGAGAGAGAGGGAGAGAGAGAGAGAGAGAGAGAGAGGACTGTTTGGTCAGTGGTAACCTATCCTATGAGCCGTGCAGTAGTCACTAACTCTCTCCAGCTTGGATGCAGTTTAAAATAAACTCTCTTTATTGGGCTCCCTTGGAGCCGAGACACCGGTCCTGTCTGCAGACTGCTAACTGGACTAACTGGCCGTCTCCTCCTGACAGTAGAGCTGAATCAGGAACAACGACGCGCTATGTGGTCTGGTGAGAATATTGAAAACTCTCAATAGCGCCTAATAGGGAAATTAGTGCATGACTGGTTCACGCCTTTGCACCCCCCACCCCAACCCCCCTGGTAAAAGTCACTCTCTCCGGGGTGTGTGGGTGGTTCGCCCGGTGGGAGCTGACCAAATTGGTCACGGTGCTGAAAGCTTTGTTGGCCCGCCACGGCGGCCCGGTGGCCCCCCGGGCTCTGTGGGAAAACCCTGGGCCAGGGAAATACCAAAACGCCCCCAATGGGAAGCAAGGAGGACTAGAACTCAACACCACGCCTCAAATTTAGAGCGTGACGATTTGTGATAATTGGTTAATTAGGGGGCTGGTGGGTGTGTCCGGGCAGGGGCCACAGCGCAGGGGCCACAGCTCCCCATTAATAAGACAGTGATTTCTTCTTCTCTGGTAAAAAAATATATATATATATGACAGGGTGCGAGAGTGTTTTACATTTAAAAGCAATTAGTTCAGACAGAATTGTAAAGGTGCGCCTGTAAGGGGTGGCTGTGACTCAGAGGGTAGAGCAGGTTGTCCACCAATCGGAAGGTCGGTGGTTCGATCCCCGGCTGCTCCGGGTCACATGTCGATGTGTCCTTGAGCAAGACACTTAACCCCAAATTGCTCCCGAAGGCATCGGTGTGTGAATGAGTATTTAGATTAGATCCTGATGGGCAAAGTTGGCACCTTAGCAGCCTCTGTCATCAGTGTATGAATGTGTGTGTGAATGGGTGAATGCTGACATGTAGTGTAAAGAGCTTTCGGAATACTAGAAAAGCGCTATATAAATGCAAGTCCATTTACTATTTAAAGGCTGGAGAGAGGTGGATCTATACAGGAGAAGTGCGTAAAAGTTGCGCCTACCTGGTAAATAAGGTGTCCTGAATATGGGGTGAAAAGTCCCGTCAAAGCAGGGCATGGGGAAGGTCTTGGAGGTCAGGTTGTGGAAAGCATGGTGGTGAGAGGACACTGTGGAGGAACATCACATGTTAAAAAGGAGAGCATGATGGGAGGACACTGTGGAGGAACATCACATGTTAAACATAATCATTCCTGAATGACGCAGATGAATCTGAAACAAGCACAGAGTTCCCGTCTTCTACTCACCGGTCTTTGGTGAAGGTGCGAGGATGGCGCTCACTCCAAACTTGAGAAAAGTTGGGTCCTTGCTGCTCGACACTGACATTTTCGGCGAGCACGAATCGCGCGTCACCGCGGTGGTCGTCGTCGTGGGCGCGCAGCCGCCGAAGGACAAGGTGGTGGTGGCCGTGGGCAGCGAGGCGCACACCGACGGGACTGTCCGGTTAACAAAGGCGGCGGGCCGGCTGATCCGCAGCAGGTCCTCCACCAGGAAGCTGGAGTGGGTGTGGAAGGCGGACGGCAGGCTGTGGTGGAGCGGCAGACCGGCGGCGGGCCGGTACAGACCCGGGTAGAAGGCGGGAGGCGCGAGCATACTTGGGATCATCATGGTCCCGGTTTTTAGAAAAAAAAAGAAATCAGTGGTGTCAAATGTGAGATACTCCTCGTGTCAGCTGGGAGAGAATCAGTCTGAATGTCTGCTACCTCCTCTGGTTGTGTCACTCTGGGGAGAGCAGTTTTATAGCAGCCTGACCCCCCCCAACCCTCCCTCCTCGAGCCTCCACAATGGGGCTCAACAGAGTCCTCCACATGGGTCCACATGGTCGCTTTCATGCCGCATCCCCCGGCCCGCTGATTGGCCGGAGGACGCAATTTATGATTGCATTAGACTTCATAAGCAAGCAACACACAATGTCCCCATCACAAAAGAGGCTCAGTCATCAATTTTGCATGTTGACCACTTTCCTTTCAATTTGTTTTGTTTGGCAAAGAGCGAGCGGCCTAATTAAAGAGCAATCTTTACAGATCCAGTCATTATAGGGGGGACTTTTAATGAGCACTTAAGAAAAAAAGATACTTTATTCTTCCCATTCAGTGTGTCTCTCTCTGTTATGCAGAATATACAAAATACAGCCAACTCGTTAAAAATGTAAAAATATTCTTTTATTCTATTTTCAGTGCGTCAAAATTAAACACATAAAAGGCTGATAAAAAGTACTATTAATAGAATATATTTGTTGTTAAATCTACATTTTTCCACAATGCGCAGCATATCAAATGTAAATCAGTTTTAGGGTTTCATAGGATTCTCAACACTCAATCTGGCCCTTCGTCATGGAATAATGTCTTAAACGGATTTCTGCTATCAAAACGCTTTAACAGATGTGTTAAATATCACTTTTTTTTGTTGCACAGGCTCCATTGAGCGCCCAGCAGAGCCGCAGCTCAGTGCGCACATACAGGAGAAGTGTGCGGCCTGCTGATCCTGTTAACCATGAACTAACTGTCACCCTCAGCTTCAGCTTCAGCTGCGGAGGAGAGGAGAAGAGGAGGAGAGGAGGCCCCCTCGGCCTTTCTCTCTCCGCTTCAAGAAAAAGCCCAGAGGAATAAAAAAAGCTTTATTTCTAAAGACGGTTTTGTTCTGCTATTTTAACCGGCTGAATAAAAGTGCATCTGTGATTTGATTTAAAACGCATTCATATGAGCGGACACTGAGAGCCCATATAAAACTCTTATTAAAGCGACTTGGAGCCTGAGAGTCGTGTTCTGTCAGCTTTGCCCCTGAAAACCCGTTAAAGAAAAGCAATTAGGCGAAAAATGCATCGCAGAACCAAAGAGGAGGAAAAAAAAACGCCTAATTGTTGAAACCCAATTACAATAAGAAATACGGTAAAACTATTTGGAAAAGTTTGATTTAGAATTAAAATCAATCAAGAAACGAAAAAAAAGGTTTATACATGATTTGATTTTATTAATCTGTATTTTAGTTTGTCATTTATAACTTTTATTGTCAGCTTTTGAGTTAGTATTTTATTATTTTTAGCATTTATTTTTCATTGTTTTATTTTTTTCTTTTACATTAAATATGTTTTTTTTTTTTTTTACACTCTTTATTCACTTAAAAAAAAAAACACCGGAATATCCCGGTATAGATGGCGAGTCCGTGCGCAGTTACTGTTGTTTGCTCGTGATTATTAACAACCAAATAATATAAATTAATATTAATTATTTTTGATAATATTTTTTGTTTTAAATGTGTTTTTAAAATCAGTTAATAAAAAGAAAACTAAAGAAGAAAGGCTCCGTGTTTCATTTAAAGTGTGCGTAAAAACAAACTTTTATTCACTTTAAAGGTCAATTTACGCACACGGTGTGTGTCCACATTATAGTCCCTCACTGACATTTCTGTTTCGAGTAAACCAGCCAGTCAGTTTGCATCATTTGGGCTCAGCTCAAATCACGATAAGTGGCTCGACATCAATCTAATATAAACTGGCCACAATCCCATAATTAAAAGGGAACGCCTCCGTGAAATGATCCTTTAGAGAGTCGACGCTCATCAGAGGTGCGTCTGCTTTATGAGCGCACGCAGGACGCAGGACGCACAAACAGGCGTTAACACATCAGCTCTCCATCAGCTCTCCACCACCACCACCATCACCACAGCTACACCTCCGCTAAGTAACGAGACCTTCAAAGCTTCTTTTTTTTTTTTTTTATGAGCCTCGTATTCCTTCAGCCTCCTTCTTGGCTGCCTGAAATCCTCCTTTTGTGATCGCTAAGCAGATGGTTAGCAGGAAGCATAGGCTGCTCTGGCTGACCGAGACTAATTTCTACGAGCTTTGCAAGCTTGCCACGTCGGCCGCTCCTTTACCAGGCCGAGTAAAAACAGCTGGCCGCGGCTGAATTAAGGCCATTAAAAGCACATCTCTGAAATATTAACACTCACCTCCCCCTTGTTAAAGACCCATCACTTTACCATAAGCATCCTAGGAAGCACTGTTTTACAAGTTTACATGGCATTATGGGCTAATTTGGGGTATTTTTCTAGCACATCATCACCAGGTCCAATTTTATTTATTTATTAGTTTATTACAAATTATTATACTATTGGTACGTATTTGGGAGTTTACAGTTTGTCTCACGCTTAATTATTACAATTTAATCAGATCATATGTATTAATAATTGTATTCTTACAATATTAAATGTGGTATTTCAGTATTTTATATATTTAATAATAGTCACATTGACACCACCTCATTATGTTTATGTTCACTTATGGTGGGCTAAGATCCCCATAGGGATTACCTACTGATCATTTAATTTATGGTATCCTTAGACAGAAAGGATTACTTATTTTAACCACTTATTATATAATGTAGGGATTACATATAGTATAGTAGACCACACTTAAATTTAGAATATTCCTAAATGAATTTCCAGCCATATTTTGTACAATAAAGCTGCACAATAAATGCACTATATCCGAATATTATCGGATTGTTGTGCTTTTTCCCGACAGGGCCCTGCAGCCAGTTTACCAAATAGATGAAGTTAAGCATTGTCTTGGCTCTCTCTCTGCTTCGTTAAGTGAAAGAGGCTGAGTAAATATGTTACCCATGCATGAGAGGCTCTCTATGGGCCGCCCCATTGTGCCGCCGGTCCGACAGGTGGTTAACTGTTTATTATTCCCTCATTATTTATCGGTGACGTGGACGCACCGAGGAAAAAAGGAGGAACTCCCCAAATCTTTTCACTTAACCGGGTGATGAACAGATTGTGCTGACTGGTTGCAGCCTCGTATATGTGACAGCGGTCTCCAGTCCATCCATCTCTCCGCCCTGCAGCCATTCAGCCCGCATCCAACTCTCCAGCAGGGTTCGGTCAATTAAAAATCATTTATTTCAATTAGCACATCCATTCTGACAGATGTAGATGTTTTCTGTTGCATTACATGCCAAATAGCCTACTTTCAATACATTTTCGGATATCATAGAAAATGGACATTGTTTATCTATAATGCCAAAGACAGAAGTCTCCAATGACATTACAAGGATATTGTAATATTGTCAATATTGTTATTAAAGGGGCTTAAAAAAGATAATAAAATAAATAAGAAATAAAGTTGAATTTCAGACATCAAATGTTGAATATTATAGGCCCTTAATGGGATTTTTTTCAATGTAAATGTATTCAAGTACTGTTTTGCTTCACTTATTTAAATTTAACGATATTTTATATTTAATTATACTTTTTAAACATTTGAAAGCTATAGGGGAGAGCGGGGTCGGTTGGGACACTATTGTATATAACACCAAATAAGCTTCCATTACTCACAGACTACTTGAACAGTAATGAAAATAATTTGATCCCTGAACAGTTTGGTAACAATTTATCAAGTTTATTTTAGAAACCCAACCCAAAAACGTGAAAGGCACAATTTTGTTAAATGTGCAAGGAGTCTATTTTTCCCAAATTCTGCCTCCCAGGGTCGTTTGGGACACCTTTAGATTGAAAAAAAAGTTGCAATCTAAATTTGAACACCTGATATATCAGCCCAGTCTCACAGCAGTTTGTGAAATAGTCATAAAATTGAATGTATTGATTCGTGTACATAGACAAAATTTCAAATTTTTTCGTGACAGTCAGCTCAAAATCCATTCGCATGTAGTTGTGAACCCGGGAAGTATAAAGAGCAGCGAACGCTCAGTAAAAAGGAGGACAGGGTGGATGGGTGGGTCAAAAAACACAGGACTTTCACCCAGGAGACTGGTGTTCATGTCCTATGTGAAACCAGAAGTCAAGGTTGATTTATTTGTCACATAACTTCCATACTTAAAGCTTCAGTAGGCATTATATTTTTGGCATCATTGGGCAAAAATTCCATAATAACCTTACAGCATATTGTGATTCAAGTGTTCTGAGAGAAAACTAGACTTCTGCACCTCCTCATGGCTCTGTTTTCAGGCTTTAGAAAATCTAGCCCGTGACGGGAGATTTTGACCAATCACAGGTCATTTCAGAGAGAGAGCGTTCCTATTGGCTGTGCTCCGGCTGGTGGGCGGTGCTTGGTATTTCTTCGACTGTTCTCAACATGGCTGCCGGGTCACAAACTTTCTCATTTTACAGCTAAACAGTACACTACAAGATGTTTCTGAGAACATTTGTGGAGCGAAATAGTCATTATAGTAACAGAATCTTGATTCATATTTGATCAGCGCTGCCTAGTTTGACTGTTTGGTCAGAGTTCGCGAGTGATTGACAGCTGTTCAGAGACGGCAGGCTCCAGCTTGGTTCTTACTGCTTGTTTTCCTCCGGTCTTGGAAATCTTGCAGATGCCGTTAGGAGCACCGGACGACACAGAGGCACATGATATTTTTCAGATACCTGTCTCATGCACTACTATTAGGATAGTGACCGTTTCATAAAAATAACTAACTTAATATAAAATAAATAACTTTTTAAAATCATATTTGCTACATTTCTACCCACTGCTGCTTTAAGTTACTTCCATAGTTATTTTAACCCAAACTGTGATCTTTTCCTAACCCTAACTAAGTAGTTTTGTTGTCTGAGCCTAACCAAGTTGATCTATTCCTAAACCTAACAAAATAGTTTTATTTTGAAAAGACTGGAGCAGAAATTGACACGTGCGTCACGTGCTAATGGACATTCGTAGGAAAATGCATGAAAAATATGTTGTTGAAAGTCGTACTGAGCGTCACAAAAAGGGAAATTTGTGTCAATGTACACGAATCAAATAGATTCAATTTTGTGATTATTTCACGAACTTCCGTGAGACCGTCTTGCATTTTCTTTTTAACGACTCATTCAGGCACTTCAATATTTCCCTAAACAATAGATCTAATATAGGCTGC
Source organism: Hozukius guyotensis (assembly GCA_916700995.1). Classification (NCBI taxonomy): domain Eukaryota; kingdom Metazoa; phylum Chordata; class Actinopteri; order Perciformes; family Sebastidae; genus Hozukius; species Hozukius guyotensis. The sequence goes on along the minus strand of CAKALU010004544.1, from coordinate 20,627 downwards.
CCTTCAGCCCTCTGCCTCACCTCTCAGTCATCTCATACACTTGTAAGTAGTTTTGTTGCCTAAGCCTAACCAAGTTGATCTTTTCCTGAACCTAACTAAGTCGTATTATTTTGAAAAGACTGGAGCAGAAATTGACACGTGACATTGTCACATGTCGCTGGACATTCATAGGGAAATGCCACGAAAAAAGGAAAATTCTTGTCTATGTACACGAATCAAATAGATTAAATTTTTGTGACTATTTCACGAACTGCCGTGAGACTGTGTTGCAATGGCATAGTTGCTTTCTAACTTGCTAAAAAGACACTGTCCCAATTATCATTATTAAAATTAAGACAATAATATAAAAATAACATGCAGAAATTAACCCTTTGACATAATAAATACCTAAAATATAAAATATAAAGTACTTGTAATGAAACATTTTGTCCTGTAGTATTGCTTCTTACTGAAGTGAAGTGTCTGAATACGTCCGCCTCCATTACACATTATCTTTCAGACTTGAGTCCATGGTGCCTTCAAATGTCACAGTTCTTCTAGTGAATCCTCATCTCCTGCCATGTGAAGTTAACCAAACAACTATTTCAAGTGGATTCAGTTCGTGACTGGGCTTCACCTCAGCGGTGGCTCCCACTCGGGGTGTTTTGGCCGCGGCTTCACCTCGGCTCGCCGGCGGCACCGAAGGAGGTTCCTGCAGCATCTGGCGCAGGCGGCTCAAAAAAAGCCAAGCTCGGCACTGAGCGAATTAGCAATGCCACAAGATTCAGAAGAGCAGTGACAAGCATTAAATCGATATTAACTTTGTATTAAACATGGGCCCCCTCCCTCTTCCCCAAATGGACTGGAGCCATATCAGTGCACAAAGCGCTCTGTATGAACTCTGGCTGCACCTGTTCCCCCCTCACTTGGCCATGGGAGTTCAACTTCTTAGTTTCACCCCAGGCGCTTTTCTTTTCGTCTGCTTCACCCCACTCCGAATTCTTTCAGTTGGGCTTTTGTCATCGTTTGTGATCTCATCTTCACCTCCCACGTTTACAACTCATCAAGTCACATCATTAAGGACACGCATTTACATTTTCATTAAGCGTCCAAACACAAGTTCCACTTTTCAAAGAAAGTTTATTGCTCTCTCTCTCTGGTCCAGACTGGAACACTTGCCTCCCCCTTTTTTTTTTTTTTGCTGTTCATTTATTTGCAGTTGTCAGTATGGATGTCGAGTGGCGTCCTAATCCTCTTAAAGCGCATGTTGGTACAGTTTGCATATCATTTTCTCATCTCGTAGAAAGGCCACAGCCCTCTCTATTCACAGGGATTCCCTGTCCTCTTTCAGTGCAGCCACAGCCAACAGCATTAGCATAATCTGACAACCAATACCATTGTCTGTGACCTTGTATGCAAAGTTAATTGCTCATTAGTACCAGACAAAGCAGAGGGGTGCAGAGGAAACACAGTAGTCCTCTAAATCCTTGTTTTAGAAGGGGATGGCAGGCAGGTGGAACATCCTCCACTGGCTCATTATACTCCACCTGAAACCATTACAATTTATACTAAATCTGAATATTTGAGTTTCTGATAAAAGCATCTGGTGCTCAAAAACACTCAGAATCCGGTGTGTAAGTAGTTGTTGTTTATCCAACCTTTTTAGTTTTAACAATAATCTGGCAGTATTAAGTCCACACACACACACACACACACACAAACACTCGCACACACTCCCCCCAAAAGTACTATATACGATTTGTCACAGAGGCTCAGCGTTAATCAATTGCAAATGTATCTCTCCGCGAGTTTAATCTCATCTCTACATTAGTTTCACGGACGCGGGGGCGATTTGCAAGAAGGGAGCCTCCACTCCGACCCCCACCCCGAGCACCTGGCAGTCTTTTCGGGCGTAGCGTCATGTAAACACCCACTGCTCCAACGGGTGCCCCGTCTGAGGACCCAAAGCGTCGCCGCGCAGCACGGAAAAGAAGGCCAGGCTGTGTGGTTGTCAACACCGGTTTAGCTTAGGAGTCCCGTCGTGACATTAGCGGTGACTCTCCCCGGTCGGGGCCGACCTGCAGCACTTGTTTGATATAGATATAGCCGCTAATATCTGATTATTAAGGAATGAACAGGCACTAGACAGGGTTCAGAAGGCCACCACATGCAGCTGCCTAATACTGTCTTTGTGCTCTGCGGAGCTGCAGAGCTGGCATGGACAAACAGATGAAAAATGTAATAAAATTTGCAGGATTTTTTCAGTTCTGTGCACCATTATGAAATGAGGAAATGCTACTTGTTTTAGTCGTGCAAAGTGAAAGACATCCATAAAAAAGGAGCAATTAAAAGTTTTTCATCTTTCCAAGAAAAGGCTAAAACTTGATAATTTTTTACAACTCTGGTCAGGAGGGTTTGTTGTTTACTGGGCTGGAAGCTTGAAGAAGTGTGTGTATGTATGTGGGAGGGGTAGCTGTGCAGAGCAGTCGAAGGAGAAGAAGGTATGAATGGGGAAAGAAGGGGCTTGGGTGGAGGAGGGGATGCTTGACGGACTTCACTGCCTGTTGGCCCTGCAGCATTGATGCCGTGTTGGCCATATAATCGGATTGCCAGTGGGTGAAAGTGAGCCCGGGTGCTTATGTCAGTTTGCGTCTCGTCAAGCTGAATAATACGCATGGCCAGGGAGTGAAGCGGACGCTTGCCATTGAGGGCTCTCAGTACTTGTGGCTAAGCATTTCTAAAAGAGAGAAAAAGCCTCATTGGATTCATATATAATTCTCACTCAAGCGTTTTGATGCATTTGCATAACAGGAGGAAACCAGTGATCTTTTCAGCGCTGCTGCTGCTCCTGCTGCACAAGTGTGTGTTTGCATGTGCCGCTGTGTGTGTGTGTGTGTGTGTGTGTGTGTGTGTAGCTGAAAGGGCCCTAGCTGAGCCCTGCATAAACAAGGCCGGACACGGTTCTCGCACTTGGCGTCTCATGATTAATCGAAGATCAACAACAAAACGACAGAACATTTAGCTTTTTTTTACTTTCACGTTAAGAAAAAAAAAAAAAAAAAACTGAGCCGGGAGCAAGAGTTCAGTGTTTATGTTGCCATGAATGAACGTGACCAAAGAAAACACTGCCGACCTTCAGATTCTGTGGATTTCATTTGAAAACTTTCAAGGACGGTCGATGATGGGACTCTTTTCTGATGCTGTATTTCAAACCAGTGTTCTTTTACATCAGCCTGTTGAATTTGGCCCGCATGGAAATGACTGAAATGTCCTTTAAAACATCAGCCAGTAGATGCGTTCCCCCAAAAATACTTTTTCATCCACAAGTTGAATTCCTTTCGTAAGCATTATTCTCGTGTGTTGTTTTACTCCACTGTCATATTAAGACAACAACACATTTAAAATGATTTTTTTCGCTGTTTCATTTCAAATGAAGTTGCCAAGAGGACAGTGACAAAGATGATGAAGTGCTGACTTTCAGCTTTTATTTGAGGGTGTTAACATTCACATCAAATGACTAATATTATGCCCTTTTTATTCATAGTGCCCTGATTTTAAAACAATGCAGCAGGACACTGATCCCAAACATGCAAACAAGGCAATAGCAGTTTTTTTTAGGGTCAACAGTGGTATGTTCTGGACTATCCAAGTCAATCACCTGACCTCAATCCAACTAATCCAACTGTTGCATTTAAAACCAAATTGAAAGCAAAAAGACCCCAAACAACAAGGAAGTGAAGATGGCTGCAGTACAGGCCTATAGAGCATCGTCAGTATCAGTAATGTTGTTAATTTATGTGTTGTCTGTTACTTTTACTATAACTGTGTTGCTGCTATCTCGGCCAGGTCACCTTTGTAAAAGAGATCTTTGATCTCAATGGGACTAACCTGGTTAAATAAAGGAAAAACTAAATAAATAAATACAAATATAATGTCTTGTTGATGTCTGTGGTTCTTCACAGTCACTAACTTTGACTTTTTATGACTTATTTATGATATACTTTAATGGCTGTTAAAAATGTATAATATAGCAAGAATTTTTAATGATTTTTTTATGACATACAATGCCTTTTTTTTAAAACTTAAGACATACTAAACTAGCCCGTTCTCATTCACAGGGCGTCAAATACCACCGCAAAAGGCACCCTTTAGCGCCGGTGTGTGACGCACCAGGCTTTCCATTAACTACGATGTAAATCCATCCGCGGCAACAGTAAACGCTCGGGGAAAGTGCTGTGGTTTTTCTTTAATTCACAACATTAAGCACGTGTTTACTGCTACCAAAAAAGTGACGTCAAGGGGGTCTGACAAAGCGTCAGTATGCGATGAGTTGGGAAGAGAATGTGTTGACTATACTATGACTTTTTTTTACTTTATTTTGTTCAATTTAAACACGAAGACAACATGGAAGGAACTTTGAACTTTACACACAAAATGCCGTCATATAGAAACCCTTTCACACACATTTTTCATAGTCCTAGAAACGAGTCCACATCACCTTTTTGGCATCTCAAAAACACAACAAATTGCAACCTTGGTTAATTATAGTTGCTGTACATTTGATTCTGTTTATGTTGGATACTCTGACAGTTACAAAATGTGCAATACTTGTTGACTGCACCTTATCTAGTATCTACATTTGTTGTACAATTGGAGCTGGAGAATCAAACATCCGTTGATGAAGCCGTGACAGCAGCCACACCTCAGTGTGAGGTGGCAGCTTGCTGGCGGCCAGCAGCTGAAGCTGACAGGGCGACTGTAGCTCTCCTCAACCCGGATGCGGACCGTCAGCCGGTCCATTTACCCCGTTGAAACTCTATGAGGCATGATGACCATGAGGACGGTCAGGGTCTTTGGTCATACAGACAGCAGTAATGTGGTCTGACTTTCCACACAGCAGACCCCCCAGGTCTGATTCCTGGAGCAGTCAAAGTCCTGCATCTCAAAGTCACATGCAACCATTTGGAGCCATTGGCCTGTGCTGCTTCTCAGTGCCCAGTGTGGCCTGTAATTGATCCCATCATTGCATTATGGGGGATCTAACAGGCCCTAGGTGAGGTGACCTCCACGCCACCAGGTCTTTAACTCCCCTTTTCTGCTTGTCAGTTCTCCAAACCATCACTCGTATATCCCTTTCACCATCTCCTGCAGTCCATTTCCCCCTTTCTTCTTCTTCTTCACGCCCCCTCTCTCCTCCGGTTTAGCAGCCACGTTGAGCTCGGAGCCGTTTCAGCTTAATGAGCGAGAAATAACACAGTTTATCCAGATCAGAGACACGGTGGAGTACTTTCATGTTTGTTTCTTTTCTCCTGGCTATCAGCTGAGCGAACAAAGACACGCCGGGATTGAAATTGTCCTCTTATGATGAACTCATGACCAGGATGTGGGGTTAAACCAGTCCACCAGAAACAACATGGAAGAGGAGGCATATCTCTTTTTTCTAAAAGCATTACGACACTTTATAGTAGACCGTTGAAGTCTGTAAATCTCAAATCTTCTTCAACTTTTCCATTCGTCTTCCATTCCAAGTCGTTCAAAGCTGCATTGGGGTCTATTGCAGAGTACTTTGTATATTATCTGGAGCTGGAGAGTCTTCCTAGAGACCTCTGGTACTTGTACAAAAGCCGAATGGGGTTGGCAGGGGGAAGGGTCACCTATTGCAGAGTGACCTCTGCTCTGCAGGGCCAAATGATAAGACACTTAAGGTCAAGGAGAGCACAATGGCCTGAGAGAGAGTCCACTCCAAAGACAACAAGCCAAAGAGCAGGAATTTGAAACTTTCACTTGGCTTCAGAAAATCACTTGAGGTAAAGCTTCGAGATGAGAGGTTCTCCTTTCATTTGGTAAAATATGAGCCGGATTAAGGACGGAACGAGCTCAACCTGCTCCTACAGCTTGGCTTCTGTTTCAATATCATTGCTCTGCAGAGCCAGAGAGCCCTAGCCCCCACAGTTTTAGACGTACACATGCACGACTTCAAGAACCACAGATCCACAGTTTTAGACGTACACATGCACGACTTCAAGAACCACAGATCCACAGTTTTAGACGTACACATGCACGACTTCAAGAACCATAGACTCATAGTTTTAGACGTACTCATGCACGACTTCAAGAATCCCCAGTCCACAGTTTAAGACGTACGCATGTGCCAGTACCAGAACCTCAGATAGACATACGGATGGCGTTTACTTTATATTTATTTTTATTTCATGTAACCTTTATTTAGAATGTTACAAAAAATAGAAAATAAAGCATGTCAAAAATCGAGATGGGCAATTAAAAATAGAACATGTAACAAACAGACAAGGGACAACAGATACATCCATCCATGACGGACGTAGATCGTTTGACTCTTATCAAGGCTACCAACAGTATTCAAAATAATAGTTCACGTTTCTAGAAATTCTGACCAATTAGAGAGCAGTTTCTTTGCACACCAAAATGCTGCCGTGTGAACACAAACCAAACTCAAGGCAATATGCAACATTGTAACAATTCGGTCCCTGATTCAGACCAGAGCAAACCAACTACAGGTGTGAAAACGCCCTAAAACTGTGGCTCTTGAAGTTGCGCCTGTGTACGTCTAAAACTGTGGCTCTTGATGTTGCGCATGTGTACATCTAAAACTGTGGCTCTTGAAGCCGTGCATGTGTACGTCTAAAACTGTGGCTCTTGAAGCCGTGCATGTGTACGTCTAAAACTGTGGCTCTTGAAGCCGCGCATGTGTACGTCTAAAACTGTGGCTCTTGAAGTCACACTTGCGTACGTCTAAAACTGTGGCTCTTGAATTCGTGCATGCGTACGTCTAAAACTGTGGCTCTTGAATTCGTGCATGCGTAAGTCTTAAACTGTGGTTCTTGATGTTGCGCATGCGTATGTCTAAAACTGTGGCTCTTGAATTCGTGCATGTGTACGTCTAAAACTGTGGCTCTTGAATTCGCGCATGTGTACGTCTAAAACTGTGGCTCTTGATGTTGCGCATGCGTATGTCTAAAACTGTGGCTCTTGAAGTTGCGCATGTGTACGTCTAAAACTGTGGGTCTGCAAGTTGATGAATCTCTTCTCTTTGGGGAATATGGAAGATGTGAAAACTTGACGAGTGATCTATATTGTTTGCCCCGCTACACACACAGACAGATTCTTTGGTTCCAGTTGTTTCACTTTCTAGTTTTCATGGGACAGTGTGATTTTCCATGGTCACGGTTCTCCTCGAATGTTTTCCCATCATCTTGCCTACGGTTCGATAGATCTTTGCAGTCTTTTTTTCTGAGGCAGATAAAGTGGGACAAGCAGCGACTAATTGATCAAGGGAGAAGCAAATCTCAGTGTCACAGTCTGGGAGTCCAACCCTATTAGCTTTACGACGTGTGTCCAACCAGCGCAGCCATGGCCAGATCTCCCACAATCTCCAAGATCCCAGCAGATGGATGGGAAATTATAGCTGCCATTTGTTGTTAGAGACAGACACATAGTTTTACTCCTTGAAGTAAATCTGCAGCAGTCTTTCATGCAATCTGAGAAACTGAAATTTCAGCATGTTTGTATGGGATGTTTGCAGCTTGTGAGTAATAGTCTGTGAAAGGAGGATGCGATGACAAACAGGCGATCACAGTGTAATGAAAAATGTCCTGAATAATGACACATATGTTCCGATTTTACACCATTCACTGAGCTGGGACAATATTTCAAGGATTAAAGATAACAGACTGTGATAGGCTGTCTCCTGAGTCCAGGGATCACGGCTGCATTCACATGCAAAGAGACACTTAAACACACACACACACACACTTTGAAATGAATGTTGTTACTCTTCTTTCATATGAAAATTAATTTTTAATGACCGGCAAGCACTGAAATGCCGATCACAATAAGCCGTTTCCCACCACAAATTCCCAACGATAACGGCATCAATGGCACGCAAAAAAAGGAATTAATAAAAGCAGCATCAATTAATTTGCTATTGCAACATGTGACAAAGAGAGTAGAATGACGAGTGCATGAGAGCAAGAGACAGTTGGCGAAGGGTTGCCAGTTGAGAAAGCTCCATTCATCCTCCCCGAGGTCCTTCATACTCACAGAGGAGATGACAAAGAGCACCAGTTAATTAGCAAGAAGTAGCATCTCAAGGAGGACTGCGAAGAAAACCTCCATTCACTCTCTCTGCTCACCTCTCGCTTATGAGAAAGACTGAAGGGTTGGGAGGAGGAGGAGGAGTGGGGAGCCCGGCTGCCTGCATGGGGCTGCCTTGCTTGATTTAATTTGGACAGTCATTCCTTTAATTTGCAAGGTCATTGTATCTAACGGGGAGTTTCTATTGAGGCCGGCGAACAAGTGAAGGCCTTGGAGTGCAAGTCAACGATGTCTCCCCTTCTGTCTGCTGGATGAGACGCGGCCGTGGCGGAGGAAAGAGGATGAGAAGAGGAGGATGAAGTGAATGAGGGGGGATTTGGAGAGGAGATGAAGTTTTAATTAAGGCACTTCTCTGTTTCTAAGCAGACTAATTTAAGCCATAGTTCCTCACAAGTGTATGAGATGATGGAAACAGAGGTGAGGGAGAGGGCCGGAGGGCAGCCTATATTAGATCTATTGTTGAGAAAGATTTTGAAGTGCCTGAATGTGTCATTAAAAAGAAAATAACAGATGGAGAAAAAAAAGACAAGTTGGCCTACTTTCCCTCAATAAAAAAAAGAGCTGAACAAAATCTTAGAAGATGCACCACGCAGAGTTTGATTTCAAAATGTACAAAAGCAGGTAAATTGGATGCTTTTTTTTTGTGGTGAAAGTGCAGATTAGCTGCGATGTAAACGCATCCGCGTAAATATGCCACGATCAGAGCTGGTGATGAAGAATAAAAAAGAGATAAAGACTGCTTATGACGAGAGGGAGGGGAGGTGGACGGGTCCAGCAAACAGGACTTTCAACCAGGAGACCGGTGTTTTGTTTTCTAAGTTACATTAGTGACATGTTTGTTAGTGACATTTCTGATGCGTTTTCCGTACCTCTGTTGCGTTGTTTCCGTACGTATTTTAGTAAGTGTACGTACTTTGTATGTATTAATTTTATGGCCGACCATGATGTTTTCCCTAAACCTAACTACCGGTAAGTGGTTTTGTTGCCTAAACCTAAGTGAGATCAAGTTTAAATTAAGACACTTCTCCGTTTCTAAGCAGACTAATTTAAGCCATAGTTTAAATTGTATGAGACGATTGTATCAGAGGTGAGAGAGATTGTTATTGTTGAGGAAGATTTTGAAGTGCTGGAGTGTCATTAAAAAGAAAATGCAACACAGTCTCACAGCAGTTTGTGAAACAGTCACGAAATTTAATCTATTTGATTTGTGTACATAGACACAAATTTCTTTTTTTTGTGATGTTCAGCACGACTTTCAACAACAAATTTTTCATGCGTTTTCCTACAAATGTGCAGCAACACACGTGTCAATTTACACTCCAGTCCTTTCAAAATAAAACTACTTTGTGAGATCGACTTGGTTAAGGCTTAGGCAACAAAACTTCTTGGTTAGGTTTGGGAAAGATGGTGGTTTGGGTTTAAATAACACCGGACGTGTCGTAACTTAAGCATGTAAGTTACGTGACAAATAGATCAACTTTGACTTGCGGTTTCACACGGGAAATGAACGCTGGTCTTCTGGGTGAAAGTTCTGTGTTTTTTGACCCACCTATCCACCGTGACCTCCTCCTTACACAGCGTTCGCCGCTCTTTATACGTGCCAGTTCACAATTACGTGAATTACATACAAATTGATTGTGTGACCATCACGAAAAAATGTGAAATTCATGTACACAAATCAATACATAAAATGTTGTGACTATTTCACAAACTGCTGTGCGACTGAGCTGGAAAATAACAGATGGAGAAAAAAAAGAAGTAATCGGTTTGCCTACTTCCTTCAATAAAAAGAACTAAACAAAATCTAAGAAGATGCACAAGAGTTTGATTTCAAAATGTACTACAGCAGATGAACTGGATGATGTTTTTGTGGTGAAAGTGCAGGTTATGAAATAATGTAAAGACCCGAGGAAGTAGCGGCTACCATCGCGCCAGGAGCAGAAGGGCAACAGCTTGCAAGTAAATCTCTGATGGAGGGAACCTGGTTGGTTTAAATGCTGTTATTGTTTCACTTGTTTAAACGGAGGCCTGATCAGAGCAAAGAGCTCCCCGAAGTCCACAGGCTGAGGTGCAGACAAAGGTAAGCCTGCCTGCGCTGAGGTCCCCGAGGACTGAGGAATATGCAAAGCCCTGCACCTCCACACTGAGGCTGAATTTGAATGGCTTAAACCAGGCTGCACCATAAGGAGGCAACATTCAGCTCCTCTAGCCACTTGGCTTTACATTTAAAGGTTAGAAAATGTAAATGTATGACAGTGACTGGGGTTTAAGAATGGAAATGTGAGTAGTGTCACTGATGGGAAAGGGGAAGGCTAATTAACAGTCAAACAAATAAAAGATTAATGAATAACTGTAAAACTTATTTGTTTATTTAATTTATTATCATTATTATTATTATTATTATTATTATTATTATTATTACTTTTTTCTCTTTGTATTATTATTATTATTATTATTATTATTATTATTACTTTTTTCTCTTTGTATTATTATTATTAATTTTTTGTTTTATTTTTTTTAATTTCATTCTTTTTTTAATTTTATTCGAATTTTGAATGCTGATGTTGTTTTCTCTAGTGTAGTTATTGTGTTTGTTTCTAAGCTCAACTCCTTAAAAATTGGTTTATAAACTATTGTAATTATGAACTGTAAATTGCATGTACAAAAACAACCTCGAAAAAAAGGGGAAAAAATAAAGTATAAAATAAAAAATAAATAAATTCCCCTCATACGTAACTTGGGAGAGAAAGGAGAGTAGAAAAAAGAATAATGAGAGAGTTGAGTTCATTGGCTGTGACAGACAGTGTCAATCAAACCGCTGAGTGGAAAGCCTCACCGCCCAGGTCTTTGAGGACACATTGACTCTGTTCATCCTCACTGCACAGTTTAACACTGTTGAGACGACCACGTGGGCTGAGCTGCATTCAAAATATCTGTTAGGCTCTTTCCTCTGTGTTGCTCTGCAGAACACATCAATCAACAGAATAATTCTTCTGTTCTTTATTTATTTTCTCCGTTATCTGGAAGCTGTTTTGTCTTTCTGTAAACTGCGGTAGTGAAAGTTGTAAAATACTATTACAGAACTAGAATGGCGCAGACCTCCGCCAAGGTGGCTGAGTGCGATTGCCCCCCCTCTCCGTTCAGCTTGCGCCATCATCCACGTGTATTTTTGTTGATGTTGAGATCAGCCGAATGTAGCGGAGCATCGTAAAACACTTCATTCAAACTGAACAGAAACAAAATAAAACTCACCTAAACCGTCGTCGTTACTCTTTCCAACAATCACCAAGTGTGCTTTGGTCGAACTCAACTGTAATTTCAGTTTAATGTGAAAAAACTCAGAATCTACAGTCGTTGTCCCCCCCTCTCTGTCTCTCTCTCTGAAGGAAAGAGGCAGGGTCACGCGTCATCACTTACACTGCGCATGTGTTATACCCAGAGGTCTTAATGTTCTGGCTGATTGGAATCCTTAAAAAAATTCCTGAATCCGGAGCATGATCCGGATCGCCACCATCTAATGGATTCTTCATTGTACCACACCCCACCCCTCCAAAAAATTTCCTTCAAATCCATCGCAGACTTTTGGAGTAATCCTGCTAACAGACAAACCAATAAACCAACAAACCAACAAAACAACAAACCAACGTCGGTGAAAACATAACCTCCTTCCTAGGCCTTCGGCCTACAAAAATACGACATCCCTGCAGCACTCAATACTCCATTACGAGTAATGCTGCATTAAAAAGAAAATTTCAAAATGTAAAATGTCAGGTATTCAGGCATCAGAAAAAGAAACAATCATCATGAGAGAAGCTCAGAGTGTTAGGAAAATAAAAGTCCCCAACCTCATTAAAAACACCCTTCATATCTCCAATTTTGGAGATTTCCTCCTCTCAGATCAGATCTCCTTCTCTAGTTGGGTAATTAAAAAATCAACAGTGTCAATGGTTTCAACAAATCCCCATAATGTTTACTTTCAAGTGACAAAGCCCTCTATAGCGGCCGTAGGAATTCTGACACTTTTTCATTAGGAGCAAAGCAGGAAGTAGTGTGACGTTAAAAAGCCACAAAGTCGGGGCGGATGGATGGGTCAACAAAATGCTGGCGATCGCTGTTCATTTCCTGTTTCCTACCAGCAGTGAGCCATAATTGTGAGGTTCTATCTGTTATCTGCTCTATCTATTTGGCGTGGAGAGGAGGTCGTGTTGCTCGGGCTCTATCTGTGGCGTGGAGAGGAGGTCGTGTTGCTCTGGCTCTATCTGTTCGGCAATGCCGGAAATGTGCTTGACAACCTCCTGGATCCACCTTCTCACATATGTTCAGATTATAAGTATTATTTTTTTGTCATATGGATTGTCTATGTTGTATTTTCATTTTGCTGCTACTCTGTACACACGACATCTATTGCACGTCTGTCCATCCTACAAATAAAATTGACTTGACTTGACTTGACAAAGTAACTACCAACTCACGCCGCACTTCGCCACTGCTTTGGTGTGAATTCGGTGTAAAGCCATCACATAAAGTTTCAATACTGCCCACTGAAATGGAGGAAAAGTAGTCTCCCACAATGTAAAGGAAGTAGGCTGCATCAAAACTGTGTTCCTACGAGGGCTGTCCTCGACCAAAGAAATTCTTAGTCGACTAACATTCAAAAGATTTTGTCGACTAATCAATTTGATTTAATCGACAGATCTGTAAAACTGAGTTTCTCCACAAAGAATCACATAAAAAGCACCACTTTAAATCTGGTGTTTACCAGAGATGTGCTCAGAGGTTTCTTGGAAAATAAGTCATTCGGCATGAAAAAAAAGCATAAAAAATTACTAATCGACCAAAGTCTCTGATCAATCAGGATGAATTAGTCGGCTCATCCTGTCATGTCAGTAAGTGTCAGATGGATTCTTCATGCAGCCAGGAAACTGCTGACAGGAGCCCCGACAGCGCTAACTAGGGCCTTTAGAGACGCAGGCTAATGGTTAGCTCGCCAGGATAACATCGCCGTTTCAGCATCTGTCTCTTTCATGTTGTCGACAGGAAGGAAGACGCTGACAGAGAGCAGCACTTCTGTTTCCTGCCACTGCTTAACCTGATCAGCTGTCAAACTTTAAAGAGGTTTCAGGAGCAATATGAACAGAGGAAGCTAAGAAAATACCACTAGCCACAAAATCTCTAATTTGAGATTATTGATACTGATGTCCTTCCTGTAAAGTTTCACTTCAGGGGATTAAATTAATCCTAATGGTGTTTCGATTTGTCATGAATATCCAAATAGCAACATTGTGCCCTACAATGGTCAATATGGAAATGTTGACTGTCCACTTTGTGAGTCATGAACGTTTGTAAGCATGAAAAGGTTGAGAGAAGTGTGGAAGACTTTTTTTTTTGCGGGGGGAGGAGGGTTTCAGGGGTTGTGCTCAAATCCCCAGAAAATTCAAAGTGAGAGAGTGGAGGGGGTGGATCTGCCAGAGGAGGAGGAGGGTGATGTATGGAAGCGTAAGAGTAAGAGTTTATTCACTGGTGTCTGAGGGAGCCTTTCAGAGCCACTGAGTGAGTCTCTATAGCGGGGCAATCAACCATAGGACTAGGAGGCTTTATCTCTAAAATACAACCCCACCTCCACCACCCTGCTCCACCCTTCAAACACACACACACACACACACGCACGCACGCACGCACATACACACACACACTGTCTGGTACCTGTGAGAGCCTCTCATGTGCGGCTAAGGGTGCCATTGAGGGAGACAGGAGGGAGAATGGCCCGTGAGGGACAAACAATCCTGAGGAGTCTATCATTCTGTGTGGTGTTGTCTTAGGGTCTGAATAGAGCCAGTGTGACCTGCCCACCACCACCACCACCACCACCCCCCCCCACCCCCCTTCTACTCCTCCTCTCTTCTCCATCAACCCCTCCTATCTGCTGCCAGCCGCTCCACCACTACCACCACCCAGCATCCCCTGCAGCCGTCCTGCCAATAAACGCCTTATCGTCAGCGTCACTTCCAACAAACAAGCGACTATCTCTTCCAGCCAGGGGTTCGACCAAAACAAGTCACTTATTCAACTTATATATTTTCAACTAGGGACGTCCAGATCAAGTTCTTTTGGTCCATATCCCGTTCCCTATTTTTTTTTTTTCTATCTGCTGAGTCCAATCTGATACTATTTAAATTAGGGCTGTCACAATATCCAGCCCAGTCGCACAGCAGTTCGTGAAATAGTTACGATATTTAATGTATTGATTCGTGTACATAGATACAAATTTTAAAAAAAATTTGCGATGTCAGCACGAAATCAATTCATATGTAATCCACATAATTGTGAAACGGGGAGTATAAAGAGCGGCGAACGCCGCGTAGGGAGGAGGTCAGGGTGGATGGGTGGGTCAAAAAACACAGGACTGAGAAACCAGAAGTCAAAGTTGATTTGTTTGTCATGTAACTTACGTACTTAAGTTACGGCACTTCCAGAGGTATTTTAACCCAAACCCCGATTTTTTCATAAACCTAACTTAGTAGTTTTGTTGCCTAAACCAAACCAAGTTGATCTATTCCTAAACCTAACTAAGTCGTTTTGTTGCCTAAACTTAACCAAGTCAATCTTTTCCTAAACCTAATTAAGTAGTTTTGTTGCCTAAACCTAACCAAGTCGATCTATTCCTACACCTAACTAAGTAGTTTTATTTTGAAAAGACCGGAGTGGAAATTGACATGTGTGTCACGTGTTGCTGGACATTCATAGGAAAAAGCACTAAAAATACGTTGTTGAAAGTCGTGCTGAGCATCACGAAAAAAAAGGGAAATTCGTGTCAATGTACACGAATCAAAGAGATTAAATTTCATGACTATTTCAAGAACTGCCATGAGACTAGATTGCAATATCAGATTTTCACTACACGATTATCATGACCGAAGGAATTCACGATAACAATATTATTGCGGTATCTAAGGAAAATAAAAAATAATGCTATCAGACAAATTCATCTTTAACTTTATTTATTATGCATTTTGTCTAATTTTTGGCAAATGAATTACACCAAAAATATAAGTGTATGAAAGTGGAGCGAGAGTCTGTAACCATAACTGTATATATAAAATGATTTAAGAGACGCTGCACAAGTAGTATTATATGTTATCATATGTGTATTATTAACATGATATAAATATTTAATTTTTAAATATCACGTTTATCGTCAATACCGCTATATCGCGATTAAATGGAATGAATGCAAAGTGTGACTTTTAAACATTGCGGCCAATTTCAAATAATAAAACATCACAAATAGCAACTTTTTAGAGAATTTATTACTTGATGTATTTTGTTTTTTTGTCTTTGTTTTCCTAGACATCATTGGAGCTGTTGCCCCATTGTCCACATATTTGCTTTGTCTTCTTTTTTTGTGAGTAGCTCTTCCAGTTGTAGAATTAAGCCATCTCAATTTTTATACTGATGAGGTTACATTTTCAAACTCTCTGAATCAAAATTTAATGCACTCCATTCTATTTACAGTTTTGTGTACATCAGATTTTGGAGCCAGCCTCAGGTGGCCATTTGAGGAAATGCAGTTTTTTGGCACTCCCGCATGGCCAAAAACGTTGGCTTAATTTTTCAGCACCAGAGGATGCCGCTTGACTTTATGTAGCGAGGTATAGAAAGTCATGACATGGAGGAGCTGGTCTGACTTTCACATGAGGAGACTGGAGTGTCCCATCACAGATCTGAAATGAATGTTGTTTTTTTTAACCGTAACCAGGATATTTCCCTGATCTGAACCTAGTAGCTTAAATTGCCCAAATTAGAGGAGGCAGATGAAAAAACATGAGTACTTTTCAGAGCAGTCATGTGAGTCATTTTGGAAAGCACTGGCAGAATATCCTGTTTTGTCCTTCAGGTATGGAGACTTGTTGGAGTCAATACAGTGGCCTCGCTGAAAACAAATTATAAAGGTTGCATTTTGATGCAATTCTTTGGCCCTTCTTGCGTTAAATGCACCCATTTATTTCACAGACTCATATCTTTTCCTAACCACTTCTCCTAGACCTCGACGGAAAACGTCATGAGGTCAAAGAAAGATGAGAGGGAGAGTTCATAAGGACTTAGGAAAAGACACTTACACTAGGCTCCGTAATTATGATGCGACGGTGGATGTTATTGATGTGGGTCTGCCGTGATGAAACTACAATGCTCCGAAGATGGACTACAAAAAGCACATCTCACACTTCACCCCATGCCTTCTCACCATGTTGTTTCATGCAGGCTATATAAACGTGTGTGAAGAAGAGATACTGGAGGTCCTTCCTTCCTGCTGCTGTCACACTTTACCATCAACACCATTCCATACATAGACCGTATACCAAAAGTGACATTTCACTTCGCAATATCAATTAAACTGTTCAATATCGATATTTCAATCAATATGTGTAATAATGTAAATTCAACCATTCAGGTTTTCTTACTTATTGCATTTAGCTTTTTTTTTACTGTTCAGTTATTTATTATAGGCCTGTCTTGTTTTTCTTAACTCATGCTACTGAAGCATCTTGTTAGTGCACTGTCCACTTTGCTGCTGTAATACTGCAGATTTTTCCGCTGTGGCGTCCCACAGCAGAGAAATCTATATAATAAGAATAAGGGATCATTTTAAACGTGGACAATATGGTGAAAAATATTACTTCATTACCAAGGTTGGAATTGAAATAAAAAAGGAATATAGGCTACCAGTCACATAGAGATTGGTCAGGACCATATAAGTGTATACTTAGGACTTAATTTATGTTGTTTATGAGAATTTGATCATTTGTTCATTTTATTTGTTATTCTTGTTTTGTGTATTATTTATTTGTTACATGTTCGAAATAAAAATAAAGTGACTGTCCACTCATATTTATCACCATGAATCCCAATTAGTATATGACTGTGTGAAAGTATATGGTAAATATATGCAAGATAAGTTTATCACTTGTTTTCATGAACGGCCAAATGGTGCTTTGCTTTGAATGCTGCTGCCGTAAGGAATTATGGGACGGCATCATCTCCTTTCCTTTGGTAAAGGACGGTCCAGTGTATCGTCTGCTAAAGGAGATAAGAAAGGAAGCATTGAAGCTTCTTTCCTTAGCATTTAGAGAATTTGACCATCAGCTCTTATCATGGCTGCCACTGAGATGCTTCCGGGTCATTTTAACTCAGTTAGGAACCTTCCTGAGCTAAAAAAGAGTATTCGATCGCAGCCCAAATTTCCGTCGGGCAGAGACTTCTCCATCAAGCTCTGTACTATGTGGGAAAGGCAGGAGGACCATGACTCATCCAAACATATGGTCCTCTGATTCCCTCTGACTGATCTGTCTGCAGCATCTGTTGCCAAGAGCAGCACACAGACAGACACTGTGACCAACAGCATTGTGTAGATGTGTGTGTTAGTGTAAATGACACTGGAGGAGAAGGCCAGGGGGGCACCCAGGGCCGGGTGCAAGGGGGTACGGGGAGGGAAACGGGGCTGGTGGCCGCTGGGGTAAGGTGGTGGGGGGTGGGGGGCTACGAGGGCACCAGAAGGGCGTAAAGAGAAAGGCAGAGAATACAGTCATTACCCACCCAGGGCTATCCCTCTCTGGCCCATTAGCTGCTGGCGGCCGTGACCAATTGGGTTTTGTCGCTCCTAGCAGGGTCATCCAGTGGTGGTCTGGGCCTTTTCTATAATGGACGCTCACTCAGCCGTCCTCACACAAAACCTTTAAGAAGGGAAAGAAAATTCTCTCCCTGACTCTCTCTCTCTCTCTCTCCCTCTCGGTTTTTAAAAAGACCCAGTCAGGCAAGAAAGAGAAAGAGTGAAAAGTGATCATGAAAAGAGATTTGTTGCGTTGTGAGGCGCGCAGGGAAGTGATCGTTTAGCCACACGTGGGGCGAAGGGGACTCCATGGCGGTGGGTCTTGTTAACCCTCTTGACTCGTATGCCAGAAAAACCAAATCAAATTGTTCCGTGCCTCAAAGTCCCGAGGACGTGGTTCCTTGTGGGAAAAAAGCTTTCGCAACTTCACAACTGTGGCGGCGTGTGTAATTTTCAAAGTGGAAAGGAGGAATTTGAATGGGCCACAGCAGATTATCCAGTGTGTATAAACACTGATCCTTGAACTCAGACGGTTAAAACGGCGAAACAGGGAAAGCTGTTTCTCTTCTGCAGTTTGATTCCACGCGGTGGCTCGACGGAAGCAGATGCAGGAGAGGTGACAAAGGTCGGAGGTTAATCTCTAAAGAAGCATTAATTTCATTTATCGGATTCCCCCTAAATGAAACGAAGCCCTCTCTTCCGTGATTTAAAAGCTCAAACATCTAGTTCATTGAAGAATTTAATGCTCCTCCAACAGCTGAAAAGATTCTTCACTTTCAACAGAAAAGCTAAAAAAACACACGGCTCCACATTTTTGGAGATTTCAGGTTTCCATGCGGGGACTTGTACCATTAACAAAAATAATTGCGTGCACATATATGCATATTCCATCCAGTACGAGTTGTGTACGTCTGCCTGTGTGTGGGTGTGTTTTGTTTTTTTTTGTCCAGTCCGAAGCTGAATAAAAGGCCAGTTAGCCACCTAGCGGGCTACTAATTCTCCATGTCAAATACAATGGCTGCAATTATATGGTAATCAGTGTTGGTGGCTCATACCTTTCTGCTGCTTTCTGAGAGTGTGTTGTCTGGCCAAGCTGCTCCTCAGGGAGACGGTTAGTCACGGCTTATTATTGACCCATTAGACGCCCGTCCCACTGCCAGAAAGAAACCAGTCGGCTCACAGGCCGCGCTGCATTCACTGAACAACAATAACGAGAGGCAGACTGAAAACCAAGTTAATCATTTTGTTATCTGCGGACGAAATGAATGAACTCATCGGTGCCAAACTGGGATTCAGATCTTTAAAAGGAACATCCCGGCGGGGTTTTACACCGTAACTAAGTGTAACTTAACCATCCATTTATTTATCTGCAAGATATGAAAATCAATGAGCAAACTCTTAACACATTTAACTTGTGCAAAACCGTGAAAGTGAGCCTCAAGTAATTGGAAAAAATTATAAAGAAGAGTTAACACTTTTCAAATTAATATGCACGTATAAACTCCATTGCCACTCATCCAATTGATCAAAGTGTAAATGAAAAAGAAAATACAGGGCTGCAACTAACCATTATTTTCATTGTTGATTAATCTGACGATTATTTTGTCAATTAATCGATTAGTTGTTTGGTCTATAAAATGTCAGAAAATGGGGAAAAATGTCAATCAGTGTTTCCCAAAGCCGTCCTCAAATGTCTTGTTTTGTCCACAACTCAAAGATATTCAGTTTAGTGTCATAGAGGAGGAAAGAAACCAGAAGATATTCACATTTTCTTGAAAAATTACTCAAACCAATTAATTGACGATCAAAATTGTTGGCGAGTGACAACTAATCGATTAATCGTTGCAGCTCTAGTAAAGTTCAAGATTTGCTCAGATAATAGAGATGGTTGTCTCGATGATTAATCCAATGGAAACTGATTGATTTGAACCTGGATGTTTGTTTGTTTGTTTGTTTCCTATAAACACTCGATATTGTTGTGATGTATAATTGTCAAAAAAGGCGTGAGGTATTTGTAGTAATCTTCTGTAAATCATCTGGTTGCCAGCAAGTTTTAAGAATCTGACAATTTATTTTTACAATAATGCACGAAGAACAATAGCTGCCTGGAACTGTTGAAAATGTACATCTAAAAAATATTAAACTGTATTCCCTCAAAAATAGTCAGACGAAACGTAAACTATGGGGTTAATACATAAGGAGCTAAAATTTGCAAAACATACTGGCCCTTCCACTCACGCTGTGGCTGCAAATACAAATCAGTTTTTAGCTGCAATGATTAATTGATTAAACTATTAAATTAATCGACAAACTATTTTGATGATCGATTAATCGGTTTAGTTATTTATATTTATAAAAAAAAAAAAGTCAAAATTTCTCTGATTACAGCTTGTTAAATGTGAATCATTTCTGGTTTCTCTCCTCCTCTATGAAAGTAAACTGAATATCTTTGAGTTGTGGACAAAACAAGACATTTGAGGACGTGGTCTTGGGCTTTGGGAAACAACATTTTTCCCCATTTTCTGACATTTTATAGACCAAACAACTAATCGATTAATCGAGAAAATAATCGACAGATTAATCGACGATGAAAATAACCGTTAGTTGCAGCCTATTATGACTTAACACCAACTGAAATTGTGTTTTTGTTGACCTCCTGGTCAGAGGAGCGACGGACTTTTTTAACCAGAAGAATTGAGTGAAACAGTGATTTTCAGCTTGGTGTTAAGTCACTGTTTTTAACAACATTACTGGTTTCTTTACTCCTCTGTGACAGTAAACTGAATATCTTTGAGTTGTGAAGATACTTGAGGACGTCATCGTGGGCTTTGGGAAACATTTTTCACCGTTTTCTGAACCAAACAACTAATTAACTAATTAATCGACAATATAAATAACCGTTAGTTGCAGC